>MDKI01109465.1:0-31215 GCA_005239505.1 Nicotiana paniculata
ACTTTAAGTGGAAAAACTCCCGTACCCCCTTTGGGGCGTATAATAAAGGAGGTGTGACAGCCTATGACCAAAATGATCCGTCAATGAATAAATGCCGAGCCCAACCCGGTCAAAAACTAGGTGGCTTGTAGCATGTTTGGCCAAGCTTTTTCAAGAAGTGTTTTTCTTAATTTTAAAAGTACTACTATTTTTAAATAAAAGTTAAAGTGTTTGGCCAATCTTTTAAAAAAAAAGTGCTTTTGAGGAGAAACAGAAGCAATTTTGGAGAAGCATATGTTAACAATAATCCTCCTGTGAGCCAAGATAGATGAAACAAAAATTAAGGCTTTGGCTGTCGAATGAAAGAGGAAAGTGTTCTGACATGTTTAAGGAAAGGTTTGATTTCTTGTTTGAAATTATAAAGGAAAGTTGGTCAGAAGTTTCAGACTTCCGGAGCAGGCCCAATAATTTACAAATGTACAGCCCAATAGAAGGAAAATGCAGCCCAAAAGGAAAAGAATAAGAACTCCTTCTGTTACAATTTATGTGAACCTATTTTCTTTGAAATCCGTGCCAAAAAGAATGACCTCTTTCCCTGTTTGGAAATAATTTACATTTATGCAATGATTTATAGCCACACAAACTATATGTACCTCATTTTAAACCACAAGTTCAAAAGTTTTCTCTATTTTCTTGAACTACGTGCCCAGTCAAATGAGTTCACACAAATTGAAACGGAGGGTATGCAATATTTTCTCATACTCGGAAAGTAGAAATTTGGAAATATTGGATACTTCTATAATACACACACGTATTTGTAGATAAGTTTTTTCTTTTCTGTAATTATTTTTACACAGCATAAAATCAGTTATCACACAGCCAATCATGTATGGGACATATGTGATAAGTTAGTTAGGAAGAATATTATTTTTGATCTTTCTCTTTTGTATATATACAATATCATGTACATATTTGAATATACAAAAAATCAATAGAGAAGAAAACCTCCAAAATTTTCTATTTTCCTACATGGTATCAGAGCTTTAGGTGCTCAAAATCTCCTCTTTTTTTCCTAGCTCTTCTTCAATTTTCTTTTTCTTTTCAAATTGCTCCTTCTACTGAGGATCGGTACCTCTTCTTCAAGCATGCTTGACTCCTCCAACCCTTACTTCCTGCACCCATCTGATTCACCTGGAATGATTCTGGTGAACTCTCTTTTTGATGGGAAAGGATATGCAGGTTGGAGCAAGAGCAATTGTCATTGCCTTCACGCAATAGCACGCTCCGAAGCAAGCCGACTTCTCCGGTGGTAGCCTCTTGAATTAGTCGACTAGCTTCTTTCCGGCAAAGCTTACCAATCCTACACTCCTTTCTTTTCAGCCAAGTACAAGTGTGGTTTCAATGATGGATTTTTTGCTGAGCCAGCTCCTGTTTCTTCTCACTACAAGTCTTGGAGAATATGTAATGACATGGTGATCTCCTGGATTCTCAACTCATTCTCTAAGGAAATTGCTGAATATGTTCTCTACTCCAAACTACCAGAGAGATATGGAAAGAGTCAAAGCCCATATTTGGGTCGTGTAATGGAGCTCAGCTATACTATCTCCAAAAGGAACTCAATGATGTTGTGCAAGGTGCTTCAGATATAGCAGAATATTTCACAAAGGTTAAAAAGATCTACGATGAGTTAGATGCTCTCAATACCTTTGACCATTGCTTCTGCAAGTGCACCTGGTGGTAAGCAGAAAATCATCAAATCTCATCAATATAGTAGGCTGATCCAGTTTTTGATGGGGCTTAATGAAGCCTATTCAAGTGTTATGAGCAACATTCCGATCATGGAACCTCTTCCCGTTGTTAGCCATGCTTATTATTTGCTCATTAAGTATGAGAAACCAATAGAACTCCATCTTGCTGCTAATCCATGTGAATCTACTTTCCTGGTTACAAATAAGAGGTTTAACAACAATTAGAGGACAAACAACTTTCAGAAGTTTAATTCTGCTGCTGGAACTATGAAACACAACTCTGATAAGCCATAGTGAGGAAAATTTTGCACTTACTTTAAAATGAAAAATCATGTTATTGACAATTGTTACAGCTCTTTCAGCTTCTCCAAGAAGTGAAGGTTGGATAGTAGAGTGATCAAATGTCTGATGCTACAGTTTCTGCCAACTATGTTGGTATAATCACACCTAAATTAGACCCTTGCTCTTTTTCACTACTATCTCACACTGATTCTTTCTCATGGATACTTGATTTTGGAGCCTCAGAACACATGACTTATGATCATTCACTCTTATTTAACATCATGCCTCTGTCTACAACATTGTATGTTAAATTGCCTAATTCTCAAAAACTCAAAGTTACTCATAAGGGTACTGTTAATATATTGCCTGATATTACTCTCCAGAATATGCTTTTTTACCAAAATTTAGATTCAATCTTCTCTCAGTCCACAAATTTACTACTTAATTAAGTTGTTTGTTGATATTTTATTCTTTTGGTGAAATCTTCTAGGCCCTTTCAATGAAGAGGCCAATGGTTCTTGGTGAAGTTCAAGAAGGATTATATGTTCTAAAGTCTATGCCAATCAAGACGAGTGATGCTCCACTCAAGTTTGCCTCCGTTTTAGTTTTTCCTAGTTCAGTTTCAGTTAGAACTTTAGCTTATAACTTCGTTTGTAATAATTTTAGTACTACTCCAGTTTCTAATCCCCGGTCCAATTCCAAGATATTATCTGATGTAAGCCTTTGTCATAAGTGATTGGGGCATTTGCCTATTTCTAGTATGAAGAATCTTTCCAGTTTTCCATTGTATTCATTATCCGCTTTTACTGATCCGTGTGATATTTGTTCAAAAGCAAGACAGTCTAAGATTCATTTTCCTACTAGTACAATCTCAACTAAATCTACCGTTGAACTTATCCATGTGGATACTTGTTACGACACAAAATCCACTAGTCGTGATGGTACCTAATCCAACCTGCTAGGTAAGCCAACTAGTAGCTATCCAATTCCAATGATATTAACAAGACAAATAAGTGATAGTAATTTACTGAATTTTATACATTTCCCAAGGACTGATAGTACAAATCATGAGCTTTTAAGATAGAGTGTACAAAACTGAAATGAAATAAATACATAGTCTATTTGAAAAGCACATAAACGGAGTTTTATAGATCTAAAGCTACCAAGAACAAGGGACAACTTCAACCGGAACGCATGTACAACTTCAATCCAGCTCCCATCCAACGGAGCAGCATCAACATCCAACATCTGCACGCAAGGTGCAGAAGTGTAGTATGAGTACAACCAACCCCATGTACTTAATGTGTGTAAAACGTCATGAATAACGTGATACTATATAGCATGAGGAAAAATGCATATCTATGCCTGTATGTCATGTGTGCATGCAAATTCCATGTACCTCAGAGATGAATCATGCACTCACACTCTCAGAGTACTCAATCTCACTATGCTCAATACTCAGCACACTAAATCCCTCAGCGTTGTATAATAATTGTTGCGGCGTGCAGCTCGATCCACATATATATAGTCGACTGCACTCACTGGGGTGTACAGACCCCGGAGGGGCTCCTTCATACCAAGCTTTATATTGTTACGGCGTGCAGCCGGATCCAATACTGATGTGTTGTGCAGCCAGATCCAATATTACCGCGGCGTGCAACCCTATCCAATAAAATATAATCAATATATTGTTGCGCGCATGCAGCCCGACCCATAAGGTAAATATATAATATCCTACGGCGTGCAGCCCGACCCACAATGTCACTCTCACTCAGGCCCTCGGCCTCACTCAGTCATCACTCTCTCCAGTATCGCTCAGGGGCTCACAATTTCATAAAACTAGCCCAACAACAATGATATGATGTATCAATAATAACAACTAAGACTGAGATATGATATGAATGCATGAATATGACTCTGTATAAAATATCAATAAATCAGTAAGATGACAACAAGAAACGACCACCGTGGGTCGTAAAACATCAGCATGAAGCCTAAACATGATATTTAACATGATTGATAGCTCATTTACTCTATCGCATGGTGAAAACACAATTATCAACAAACTAGGGCCACTATATAGTGCCATGGAAGCAACAGTGTCCCAATTCACATGGTGCACGCCCACACGCCCGTCACCTAGCATGTGCGTCACCTCAAAACCAATCATATAACACGTATGGCGGGTTTTAATTCCCTCAGCACTAAGTTTAGAAGAGTTACTTACCTCGAATAAGCCAATACAAATGCCGAGCAAGCCAAGTGATGCTCCAAAGATGCCATCACGCGCGTTCCGACCTCAGAACAGCTCGAAACTAACCAAAAACAACTCAAATACATCAAACAAGGCTAAGGGAACCAATCCCAATGAGACAAAATCAATCTTGAGTCAACAACCCGAAATCGGCCAAAAAACCCAACCCGGACCCTCACCTCGGAACCTGACAAAACTCACAAAAAATCGACAACCCATTATATTACGAGTCCAATCATACTAATTTCACTTAATTCCGACTCCAAATCGATGTTCAAAACTCAAAAAATCATATTATGAAACTTTAGGCCAAAATCCCAATTTTCCTCTTTAAAATTCATCAACCAAAAGCTAAAATCGAAGATAGATTCATGAAATATAACCAAAACCGAGTAGAGAACACTTACCCCAATTTATATGGTTAAAATTGCTTCAAGAATCGCCTCAATTCGAGCTCCATATCTCCCATAATGTAAAATGGCCGAAACCCCTCGAAATAGAATACTTTATAATCTGCCCAGGCCTCCTTTTTCGCGCACGCGGGAAACTCATCACGTTCGCGATGAACAAAAATTACACTGCCACAAAAGACTCTACGTGTTCGCGATACACCCTACGCGAACCCGATGAACACTTCTTCCAAAGCTTCGTGAACGCGACTAACCTTACCCGATCGCATAGAAGAACACTCTAATTCCCAGGTGCCAACCTCAACACTACGCGAATGCGATCCTCCATACGCGAACGCAAAGAGGACTTGCCCAACTCTATGCGGACGCGGGCATACATCGCTAACGCGAAGAAGAAATGCTACTACTATCAAAATACACTATGCGCCGTGACACTTGCCATATGAACACGATGAAGAACTGAGACACCAGAAACTGCAGAACACAGCAGTGCCAAAATGAAGAAAAATGATTGAAACACGCTCAAGCTCCTCGGGACCCTGTCCGAATATACCAACAAGTCCCATAACATAACACGAACCTGCTCGAGGCCTCAAAACACACATAAAAACATTGAAGCGGCGAAACATTCTTCAAATCAAAATATATGAACTTTAAACTTTCAATTTTCCAAAACTCGCGCCGAAACATATCAAACCATCCCGGAATGAACCCGAATTTTGCACACAAGTCCCAAATAACATGACGAAACTATCCAAAGTCCTGGAACCATAATCTGAATCTGATATCCTCAAAGCCAACGTCCGGTCAAACTTATGAGCTTTCCAAACCTTCAAATTTCCAATTATTGCCAACTTGTGCCGAAACCTTCAGGAAAAATTCAAATGCAAATCCGGGCATAAGCCCGAGTCCAAAATCACCATTTGTACCTAACGGAACCATCAAAACTCCGTTCCGGGGTCAAATTCATAAAAAGTCAAAATTGGTCAACCCTTCCAACTTACAACTTCAAAAATGAAATTCATTCTTCCAAATCGATTCTGAATAACCTAAGAACCAAAACCGAAGATTCACATAAGTCATAATACATCATATGGATCTAGTCATGCCCGTAAACTACTGAGCGAAGTGCAAATTTTCAAAACGACCGGTCAGATCGTTTCATTCTCCCCCACTTAAATATACGTTCCTCCTCGAACATGCCAATAGTTGTTCCCAAAACCATTAAACTGGCGTATAACCTTACCATGCACATACCCGGGGGTGATCCCACGTCAACCTATCCCATATAGGTCTGATAACACAACATAACTGAAATTTCTCAATTCAACCTAGCCCATAAGCCTTAGAATCCAAATTGTTTTTTCAACATCCGGAATTCCTTGTAAGATCTGAATATCGCAACCGACACGTTGTATAAGTCTAAAAAAGCTGCACCAAACCGCAACCATAACCCAAGCTAAAATCATAGGATATACCACATGACTCAAATACCCATAGCAAAATCTCCGATCACAGTAACTGCTCAGAACAACCCAATTCCGGTAATAAACCTCATACCTAATAAAACCTCATTCTAAAACCTTCATACACTGCCCATAGTGAAAGAAACACGCATAAACTCATAACCATTCATCAGATCAACCAGTCATGGATCTCTCTCTCCTTCGACAAGAACTATAGAAAATTTCTATGCTGACTTTGGATATTGTCCTTCCAAATATACCATAATCAAATCTGATGGCACCCATACTAGATCCGTCGAATTCATCTTATCGAATACCAACTATTCTACCGATACGCAACACCAATACTACCCAGATCCACGAACCGTGCAATGCACGCACCAATAAGTAACAATCCAAATGTACTCAATAGCGAAAATGACTCAATCAAGAGGATCGTCCCTCAAGCTCAACGAGTATCACCACCACGGAATGTTAGGAATCCATCACACACTGTAGAACCATCACCCGACTCTAACACAAAGGTTCAAACCTCAACATAACTCCGCTGCAATGCGCGACTCCATCCAAATGCTGGTCCATATCATATACCTCGAGCCACCCTGCTCAAAATCAATAACCACGAGAAATTTGACATCAAGTACCCAAAGTGAATTACCATAACCACGGTGAATCAGATGACACGACGCCACACAAAACCCGAAGAAACATAACCAATACGTCCTTAATCCTGCAATACTCAATTACTCATCTCGCTCGAATTTCGTTATAAGCCCAATATAGAACCTAACCATGAGTGCCTAAAACCAACGAATCACAACTCCTTGTAGCATAAAAGAGTAACTCATAGAAAATTTCAGAACACGAATAAGCTCAGCAACAACCGAATGACACATCCCTCAACAATAGCACTATGGAGCCAACCAATCCGACTCGGTGTAGAATACAAATCCTAATTGGGCCTACCAATGGATCTCCAAATCGACTCCGGGCACCCACAAAAAGATAAATAAACCTCCGACACCCCACAATTGACTGAATTGTAACACATACTATCATATAGTTAGCTTCGGCCACAACTTCACATTGACAACCATGAAACAGTCTGCTCCTGAGAACTCTCAGTCTTCAAATCCATAGAACACACGAATCACCATATCATATCCCAACTCCACCGACAGAATATCTGACACATCTCTCATACATGATCATCCCATGACAAATATTTCTAAAAAGTTTCCGTTCCCCATAGCAGAATTGAACATCAGCAGTCGATCAACCAGGAGAGTGTCGCAGTACCAGTGTAGTATCCACAAATCAAACACATTTCCCCTTCTGAAATCTATACTCTCATCAAGCCATACCAAATAGTAATATCATTTACCTAGTCATTCTGAAACCGTCCATGCTGCCTACGAATTTCATGACCTTCCCTTCAAAACTGAACTGTGACCTAGCACGTGCAAATCTCAATCCCACACAACACATTGCATATACCATGCCATCATATAAAAAATACGAGAACTTCATAGCCCACCCCGAGTCACAAGCAACTACATACCCCGTTAGCCAAGAACCTTCCATTTGATTTCATTTGGGAGAAATTCACTATACATCACATGCTCCTCAGGATATTAGGAAATATACCCCTCGAATCGTGGTAAAAACTATTGAGAACTCTTCGAAACCCATTTGCACATAACCAAGCTATTAGAACTTAATCTTTCTAACTCAACCCAGCCACACAGGTTGCCAAAACCCAAGAGCATTTCCACGAACACCTGTAGAGACTAGCCACGTCATAAATACCCAAATAACCGATCATACCCATTACTGTGCTGATCCAACCTACTACCAAGTTGTCCTATCCAAGTCCCTTCTAAATTGCCTTCAAATTGATACTTCTCCTTGCTAGAACACCACGATCCCTAACCAAAATTCACCACACAAGAGACCTTAGTATAAAATCACAACGCCCTAAGGCCCATAAGCCGCTGACTTCCCTTTTAAGCACCCCGAAGCACCACAATCGAGACACCCACTCTAAAGAGACCTTATGTGAACCTAAAATTGTTAACTTCACCTTCCTGAAACTGAAATGTGTAATTCATAATAGTATAGAAATACCGCGAGTCTCGACGCCATCTAATGTAAATCTAAGATTCTAGCCATATACATATCCAAAAAATTCTCAATTGCCACATATAAATCTTGAATTGATTAGAACCTTTCGAGAGTCATCTACCCAGCTCAAATCTCAATTGCACTGCCCAAATGGGCCAAACGATATGTTCCCCATTAGCATGACAACACCCAAAGAAGTAACTCCGCCTTAACACAACCGAGCAAATTTCCACACCATGAGAACTACATGCTTCACGAGTAACAACTCAATCATTCCATGATTCACATATACCCATAGAGTGTAATACAACCCGCATCCAGAAATTCCCTCACTCGAGTCATCCTCGATCTCAACCTCTGGAAGTCCTAACGGATTCACAAGTATGCCTCAGGACCAAACCAATAAAATACGTAACCATGCAACCAAATTGCCGATAGAAGACTCCCCCACTTGGCTCAAAGCCATAGATAAAAAACTCGATAACTCACGATGCACATACTTTATTACTGTCATAATACCGCGTGTGAGATTCAGCTAAATCCTTCATAAACTCATGTACACACCTACATAGTACCTCAAATCATCAGCAAATCTCGCATTCGCCCTTGTAATAGTCAAACCAACTCCACAAGCAATCCAAACCCAAATTGCAACATATATCATTCACTGGTAAAAGAGAACTCTCTACAAAACATCATAGGAATCACACGACCTCAGGACACCTTGCAGGAGATAACCCTCCTACTTAGCCTCAACTTGATATCTCTCTTTACCCTTCCACAGTCATAACTATTATGCAATCACTTAATCTTCCTGAGTCTGAACCCATAACACGACATGAAAATCTACTTCACTCCACAACTAAACAACATGAGAGGTCCTTCAACACACCCATAAACTCAAGGCCATACGCCAAATCAAGGCAGAAATCAAACACCCAATAGTCCTTGCTACATATTAATTAAACTTTTCCCTCCCATTCGAACAATCTGAACACATCTCGCAGTCACATCATACTCACCACATAGTCATCCAATCACAAATTACACTAATAGGGACACCAACAGACATATAAGTCCCAAAAGAACGTGCTCATTCAATCAAAATTTCCGTGCTCAGGCTACCATCAAAACCCGGCCTCAAGTTCTCCAAACTGACCCATCATCAGCATGCTAAAATCACATCTTGCACCCCAAACATGGAATCACAAGATGCACATCTGATACTGAACGCTCACGTGGGCACACAAATGCGTAGAAGGATTTCAAAGGGTCACGCTTCAAGATTAATCAATGCCGCACAATAAGGAAAGAAAGATGGGAAGTATATCCTAAATGTCATGTAGCCTCTCGAAGATAGGTATGGACGTCATCATACTGATCCGCAAGACTCTACTAGACATTTGCTCATGACTTGTAGAACCTATGAACCTAGAGCTCTGATACCAACTTGTCACGACCCAAAATATACTAGTCTTGATAGCACCTAACAAAACCCGCTAGGTAATCTAACTAGTAGTTATCCAATTCTAATGATATTAACAAGACAAATAAACAATAGTAATTTACTAAATTTTATACATTTCTCAAGGACTAGTAGTACAAATCATGAGCTTTTAAGAATAGAGTTTACAAAACTAAAATGAAATAAATACATAGTCTGTTTGAAAAGTACATAAACAGAGTTTTATAGATCTAAAGCTACCACGAACAAGGGGCAACTTCAACTGAAACGCATGTACATCTTTAATCCAGCTCCCATCGAATGCAAAAACATCACCAACCAACATAAGCACGCAAGGTGCAGAAGTGTAGTATGAGTACAACCGACCCCATGTACTCAGTAAATAATAAACCTAACCTTAGGTTGAAAGCAGTGATGAGCTAACACAAGGTCAGGTTCAATACCGATACCTCACAACAGTTCATAACAGCATAATACAAGTAATAAAAGAGTAATATAAGGAGTAAAATGCTCAACTCGTTCATAGTTCCAGAAAATAGGCATGTTCTTCAAGTGTCTTAGTGAAAACTCAAATTTTTTACCGAAAATGCCAAAATACGAGTAAGTTTGAAAACTGTGATTTTCCCCAAAATCCTTTCAATAATAAGTAAGAAGTTTAATTTTCTTTCCAAATAATAAGTGAAAACACCTCTCTATGCCCACATATCAATGTGTGTAAAATGTCACGAATGACATGATAATATATAACATGAGGAAAAATGCATCTTTGCTCATGTATGTCATGTGTGCATGCAAATGCCATGTACCTCAGAGATGAATCATGTACTCACACTCTCACAGTACTCAATCTCACTGTCTCGCATCCTATCTCACTATGCTCATTATTCAGCACATTAAATCCTCAGCGCTGTATAAGAACTGTTGCGGCGTGCAGCCCGATCGACATATATATAGTCGATTGTGCTCACTGGGGGTGTACAGACTCCGTAGGGGCTCCTTCAGCCCAAGCGCTATATTGTTGCAGTGTGCAACCTGATCTAATACTGTTGTGGCATGCAGCCCGATCCAATACTGCTCCGGTGTGCAACCCGATCCAATAAAATATAATCAATATGTTGTTGCGGCGTGCAGCCCGACCCATAATGTATCATATAATATGCTGCAGCGTGCATCCCGACCCATAATGTCACTCTCACTCGGTCCCTCGGCCTCACTCAGTCATCACTCTCTCCAGTCTTGCTCAGTGGCTCACAATGTTATGAAACTAGTCCGACAACAATGATATGATGTATCAATAATAACAATTGAGACTAAGATATGATATGAATGCTTGACTGAGTACAAAATATCAATGAAATCAGTGAGATGACAACAGGAAATGACCACCGTGGGTCCTAATAACATCATCATGAAGCCTAAACATGATATTTACCATGATTGATATCTCATTTACTCTATCGAATGGTGAAAACACAATTATCAACAAACTAGGGACAGTATACAGTGATATGGAAGCAACAGTGTCCCAATTCACATGGTGCACACCCACACGCCTGTCACCTAGCATGTGTGTCACCTCAATACCAATCACATAACACATATGGCAAGCTTTCATACCCTCAGCACTAAGTTTAGAAGAGTTACTTACCTCGAACAAACCAATACCAATGCCAAGCAAGTCAAGCAATGCTCGAAACTAACCAAAAGAAACTAAGTTTTGACCTTCGAACGGCTCGAAACTAACCAAAAGAAACCCAAATACATCAAACAAGGCTAAGGGAACCAATTCCAATCAAAAATGTCAATCTTGAATCAAAAACCCGAAATCGGCCAAAACGCTCAATCCGAGCCCGAACCTCGAAACCCGACAAAACTCAAAAAATCTCACAACCCATTTGATTACGAGTCCAACAATACTAATTTCACTCAATTCCGACTCCAAATCGATGTTCAAAACTCAAAATTCATATTATGAAACTTTAGGCCAAAACCGCCAAGTTTCTTCTTTAAAATTCATCAACCAAAAGCTAAAATCGATGATAGATTCATGAAATATAACCAAAATCGAGTAGACAACACTTATCCCAATTCATATGGTGAAATATTTTTCAAGAATTGCCTCAATAAAAGCTCTGTATCTCCCAAAATGTAAAAATGTCTGAAACCCCTCGAAATAGAATACTTTATAATCTGCTTAGGCCTCCTCTTTCGCGAACAGAAAAGACTCTACGCATTCGTGATACACCCCACACGAACATGATGAACACTGCTGCCAAACCTTCATGAACGCGACTAACCTTACGCAATCGCATAAATGCTCTAATTCCAAGCTGCCAACCTCAACACTACGCGAACGCGATCCTCTATATGCGGACGCGAAGAGGACTTGCCCCAACTCTACGCGGACGTGGGACATACTTCACGAACGTGAAGAAGAAATTATAATGCCATAAAAATACACTACGCATTCGCGACACTTTCCACGGGAACGCGATGAAGAACTTAGACACCAGAAACAGCAGAACCTGGCAGTGGGAAAATGAAGAAAAATGATCTGAAATCAATCTGAACCACACCCGATCCCCTCCGGACCCATCCGAATATACTAACAAGTACCATAAAATAACACGAACGTACTCGAGGCCTCAAAAGACACATAAAAACATCAAAATGATTAACCATACCTCAAATCGAAATCTATGAACTTTGAACTTTCAGCTTTCCAAAACTCGCACTGAAACATATCAAACCATCTCGAAATGAACCCATATTTTGCACACAAGTACCAAATGACATGATGAAGCTATTCATAATTCCCGGAACCACAATCTAAATCTGATATCCTCAAAGTCAACTTCTGGTCAAACTTATGAACTTTCCAAACCTTCAAATTTCTAATTTTTGCCAACTTGTGACGAAACCTTCTGGAAACATACAAAAAGAAATTTGAGCATACGCCCGAGTCGAGAATCACCATCTGGACCTAATGGGACCATCAAAACTCCATTCCAATGTCAAATTTACAAAAAATCAAACTTGGCCAACCCTTTCAACTTACAACTTCAACAATGAAATTCATTCTTCCAAAGCAATTCTGAATAACCTGAAAATCAAAATCGATGATTCACATAAGTCATAATACATCATACGGAGCTACTCATGCCCGTAAACTACCGAGCGAAGTGCAAAGGCTCAAAACGACTGATCAGGTCGTTATAATCTTGGAGCCCTTATAAAACCACAATTCATGATGGTTACATGTACTTTCTAACAGTTGATGATTTTAGCAGGGGTACATGGACATATATTCTTAAAACAAAAAGCAATGACTTCATTATTTTGAAGTATTTTTTGGTTTTAGTCGAAAGACAGTTTAATGCCAAGGAGAAAATCATTAGATCTGAAAATGCAAAAGAGTTAGGTTCTAGGTTAAAAACCTCTGATTTAGACCAAACCTCTTGTGTAGTCACACCAAAACAGAATGGGGTAGTCGAAAGAAAATACAAACATCTTTTGGAGACTTGCAGGGCTTTGCTTTTTCAGTACAATCTACCTTTATCCATTGGAGTGAATATCTTTTGACTACTACTTATTTGATTAACATGTTCCCTTATAGGATTCTACATTACAAAACACTATATGAGCTATTTTTTGGCAGGTCTTCTTCTTATGATAACCTCAAAATTTTTGGTTGCCTTTTCTATGCTTCTACTCTCCCTCAATTCAGATCTAAGTTGGGCCCTAGAGATATTAAATGTGTGTTTTCGTGTTATCCTTTTAACCAAAAGGGATACAAATTTTTGGATTTACTCACTGTGAAATTTTTTGTTTCAAAAAATGTATGATTTCACGAAGATTGTTTTCCTTTTCTTTCTACTCCCTCTATTTCTATTTTTCCAGTATCACCTTCCTCTCCTATTTCCTATTCTTCTTCCCAGTCTCTCTCTTTTCCTGTTTCTCCTCCTATCTCTTCCACTAACTCTCTGCATCCTAGTTTTTCCACTAACTCTATTCCTTCTTCCTCTTTCTCTTCTTCTTCCTCTTCTTCTTCCTCCCTAATGTCTTTTATGACTCACAGTCTAGTACCTTTCACTCTTCCTACATTTGCATCTTCCTCTTCTCTTTTTCAGTTGAGAAGGTTCTCCAGAGATGCCCATCCTCCTATCTATTTATAGGATTATGTATGTAATGCAGTTTACCTGATTGATCTAACCTATACATGTTTTGCAGCCTCACCCTCACCTTCTAGTCTATATGTTTCTTCTTTTTCTCATTCTAATCATGATTTTCTCAACTCAACTTCTCATATTCATGGTCAGCTACTTTTTCTCAAGCATGTTTAAACCCCTGTTGGCAGGAAGCAATGGCACATGAGTTTGAGGCTTTGGAGGCCAACAACACTTAGGATGTAGTTCTTCTTCCTAAAGGGGAAAAAGCACTACCTTGTAAATGGGTTTACAAAGTTAATTACAAGGAAGATGGCAGTATCGAAAGGTTCAAGGAACGACTAGTCATCGGGGGGATATTCAACGAGAAGACATTGATTAAGCATAAATTTTTTCTCATATGGTCAAGATGACCGTTGTGAGATGCCTATTAGCAGTTGCAGTTAAAAAGGCTGGACTGTGTTTCAATTAGACTTTAACAATGCTTTTCTTCATGATGATTTACAAGAAGAAGTGTACATGAAGTTTCTTATTGGTATGTAACCTGCTAGTTCTAATCATGTATGCAGATTGAGGAAGTCTTTGTATGGTATAAAACAGGCCTCACGGTAGTGGTATGCAAGACTAACTATTGCTCTAATTTTAAAGGGTATTCTCATTCCCTATTTTCAAGAAAATAACTATTGGAATACGCATTCTTAAAATTTATGTCGATGATATCCTTTTAACAGGAGATGATCTTACTGAGTAGCTCTTGACCTGGTGCACCAGTGAAGAACCCTCGTTGCTCGAGCAAGGTGAGCATCATGTTGGTTATTTGAAGTTTCCCACCCTAATATGGGGAGGGACTATTGCACTTGCATACCCTTCAATCGGAAACACCCGGTGTGGAGCCGCTCGTGGTGGAGGTGTGGGTGGAGCGGGCATATTGTCATGAGGCACTCGGCCTCGTCTATTGGCTTGAAGTTCAAGAGGGACCTCATCCATTTGATCATCCTCAACGTCCACATCCCCCAAAGCTATGTTTCTGAGCTCATTGTTTGCCATGATTGTACCTACAATTTCTCAACACGTTAGTAACAAGGAAGAAAAAGTAGATATTCCAAAAATACACCTAAATATATAGCTAACATTGTTTTTAACTCCCCGTCAACGACGCTATAAATAGGTCTCGTCCAATTCACACCTCAAATCAAGTATATGAAACGGCCGATTTCAATAGTAGTACCCAACAAGAGTCGGGATCGATTTTCACAGGGAGCTATATATAGGGGTTAGGAGTATATATTGTAGTACGTGAGTTTGAACTACCTTAATTTACAGCTCTACACTTTGGGGTTGTTTCGATGGCTATTGTAAACACTAAGATTGCATAGTTAAGAAATAAAATTAAGAAATTATTTTTGTTGTTTTTCAAGTTTTGTAAAACGCCTAGGGATATGACCGTCACCTAGGTGTTTGCCTAATGAGATATAAACCTTAATGATTGTTTTGTTGATCGGGATGTATTATAGCAATCAACTATCAATTACCCACTAAATACCTCTCGGTCAGAGAGTGATTTTGCCCAATTTGGCTTTCCAAATGGGTATTGCACAAAATGGTTGGAAAAAGCTCAAGTAGGATTATTACTATATCTAGGTTGAACCACTTAACTGGGTTGATAAATATCTCGATTAACCAAATTCCTTGTTAGCCAAGTTTTCCTAGACTAAGTCTATCTTTCTCAAGTAGAGACTAAGTCAAATAGGCATGAACTAATATTTGCAACCATTAATTCCACAAATTAAAGCATGAACAAGGTTAAATAATAAATACCCATTCATAAACAAGCATTATATTAAATACCCATAAGATTTACATACTAGGGTTGGGTCACAACCCTAGTAAAAATCTAGCTGCACATGCTTAAAAGTAAAGAAATAGAAGAAGAAGTGCTAACTAAACTCATATGTAAAATCAAAATGACAAAATCTATGTTAAATTACCCCAAAATATAAAAAAACTACTAAAAGAAGCAAAAGAAAAACGGCTACAAGAGTTGTTGATGTCAAAGTTAACCTAATTTTGTGAAACTCGTCTATTTATACAGGGCTAGAAATTTCGAACAAAAATGACCTTCAGGAGGTTCTGCGACCGCACAATTCCATGTGTGGTCCACAGAAGTCTTCATCTTGCAGGAGCTGGGATTCGTCGGCCGCACTATTGTCCACTGCGGCCACGAGACAATGTTTCTACGGTCCGCAGATTTATCACTACGGCAGCAATCTGTTCTTCTGCGGCCCGAATCTTTCTTTCTGCGGCCGCAAGGCACTTTTTCCGGGGCTGCAAGGCACTTCTTCCGCGGCCGCACAATTTTTGTGCGGACCGCAATCTTATGAGACTCTGAACTTGGAAATTTTGCTCATCCTCTGAAGTTGGTCTCCAGCTCTTCGTTTGCGGCCGCACAATTCTTGTGTGGTCCGCAATTTTCCAGAAAACCTGCTGGGATTTCCTTCATCATTTGCGACTTCAGATGGGATTTTGTGGTCCACCCTTTGTAAGCTCTTGTGCATTTCCTGTGTTTTGATTACTCCTTTTTAGTCGAATTTCATCTCGAGAGTCAAACTTCTAACATTCCTGCCATTTTGCACATTTTGTTAGTTTCGAGAACACAATTAAACGCTTTTAGACTAAAACAAAATCTAAAAGGCGCTAATAAATGGTCAAATCTCCACTTTTAAACTCCTCCAAACTTAAGGTTTTGCTTCTCCTCAAGAAAATAAAATAGTCCCCACCTCCACAAGTTAATGGTCATTCCAGTGAATCAAAGGTGAGCCATTCACACATCAATTGGGACAAAAAATCACCCACACTACTTATGCATTATCAACAAGGCGACAAGTTAAATCTTTATTCACATATAGTTCTAATGCGAAACATGAGCATCAATAGTTGACTTTATTCATCAGGGAAGCTTTCTCTTTCATGTTGATCATTGTGGATCCCAAACTCATCCTCCTCTACTCTCCGTTTGCCTATCTCACTTAAGAATTTAAGCACTAAATCTAAAGAATTTGCGAAAGGTTCACTCATCTCTATCAAGAGAATGTCGCAAGTACGGATTTAAGTACCATAGGCTTGCCCCTCATGTAGATCGCCATTAGTGTAAGCTCACTAGACTTGAAATCACGTAGGGCGTTGTCGGGAATTAATGAAGGCTTTTAGACTAAGTTTGGGTATACTATGGTAGAGGGGGTTTATCATTCCTTAAGCACTCTATTTATTTTGTTCTCGGCTCTTGATTTGCCAATTCTTTGAGGTACTTTATTTTCCTTGGGGAACTAGAGAGACTTAACATCACTATTTCTTGATCATGACATTCATTTTCTCCCTCTTTGATTTCTCCATGCTTTGTATCTTTACTTTTTTTTTTGAATCCCTTCAACTCTTCCACTTATTCACTTTCTTTTGCATTTTTCTTTTTGTTATTTCCTTTTCTTGTCTTTCCTTCTCATCTTTTCTTTTTTTTCTTTTTTTGTCGTGATACCTCTTTCAAGTTCCTCATCTCTCCCCCAAACTTATGTTTTTAGACAATTATTTTACAAGAGTGTTAAGAAAATCTCAGGTTGCCAAGAGAGGGTCACAAAATAACAGGTAAAGGCTTGTAACATGGTTATAAAATGAGAAAGGCTCAAGGCTCAAATGGGTTGAATAGGGATAATAATATTGGTAGGCAATGGAAAATTTCAAGAGGGTCAAGGAGAGCCTACGATCACTTCTCAAGCCAAACAAAACTTTAGATTTTTCCTTGAAGAACTTTCAAGGGAAGTTCTAGACCATTTGCACGGGTACTTGGACTTGTAACAAAATATCTCACCCCTCACACAACTGGATTGTTAGAGAGGATAGAGTTGTGGGACAACAACGACCATATTCAAGATTGAAAATCACTATGGTTCGATTGAACCACTCGATGATTTCCTAAGTCAGCACAAGAGTCACAAACTCACTAACTCGAGCTATTTCTTTCCAAAAACACTATTTTTAACCATAAGCACGTAGTTAAGTGTGTTGGTACCAAGTGAAGCATGTTTGACTCTTCGAGCATGACTTAATTAGGTCTTTTTATTCATTACTACTACTACTACTACTACTACTACAATTACCTAAACACCAAAAACGGGCTCAATCCCTTAAGAAGTTTGTCACACCATCCATCATTGGGAAGGGTCACTCGGTTCACACAAAAACTACCTTTGGAAAGAACCGTGGCCTTAAGAAAACCAAAGGCTTATTATCTACTAAAACATAAAAAGAAGCTACTCAATTAAACAGTAACTAATAAGAAAAAAAATGTAAAGAAGCTAATAAGAACAAAAATCTAAAGAAGCTACAATGCAAAAACTATCAAAAGTATAACGAATTTACATAATGAGAGCAGATATATACATAGTGAGAGACAAGAGAGAATATACAGAATAAGGCAAGAGAAGAGAATAATGTCAACTGTTAAAACCCAATTGTCTTAGAATCATCAAAATAGATCAAATAAACTCCAACCCCACGAATAAAAATAAGCATTGTCCCCAATGCTTAAGAAAATAAGAGTAAAGGAAGGGTAAGAGAGAAGAGAACTCCCTATGGCTCCTTGGCCATCTTTGTGTTCATAGAAGGATCACCGAAATCAGTCTCATCCTACTGGATCCCATCAACATCAACTCCGGGAGTGACTGTATTGGTGAAGATATGAAATACATCCTCGGCAGTGTCAACAGCAAGGTCTGGCTCATCATACTATCCAGCTGGTGTTGTATGTGCTATAGGATCTGGGCCTGGGTGGTGCGGGCCAATCAGCATGTCAAATGGAATGTCTCCGGCTGCTGCAAGCTTGGTAACCTATCTTTGGATCTTTTCCACTGATTTCTTGGAGGCTTGGGACTTCTGCATATTCTTCACTTCCTTTCCCATCTCTTCTATCATTGACTCATGCTGCACCAAAGTGGCCATGATTCTGTTCTGGTTCTCCTAGAGCTTCTTCGGAGTTTCTTCAACTGTGGGGGAATCTGGGGTGCTGGAATGGAAGACTATGCTGCAACATTAATGGATATGTCAGACAACTTTGCAGTAGTTTTCTACATCCAGTTGTTGAGGCTCGCCAGTGTCTGGGAGACTCGCAACGTAGATAGTGGAGCAGTGGAAATCAACACCGGCATCAAAGCCGAGGTGGAACCTGTAATAGGGGATGCTGGAGGCACTGAGGCTGGAGTTGGAGGCATAGCTACTGCACTGGCTGAAGGATCTGTTGAAGTGGATGGCATGTCGACTATCTCTGCATCTACCATCGATGGCTCATCAAATTGGCCTATGGTGGTAGTCGGCTGACCTTTTTTCTTAGGGTTGTGTGCATCCATCAATGAATACCATGAGAAGGTCTTCTTCGCACGTACCTTCGTATTAAAATCTCCCCGCTCCACCCGTGCATCCGTAAGATACTCAGTAACGGTGTTGGGATACGGGTAGGAGGTATCATCTTTCTTGGCGACCACAGATATGTTGGCCGACACTACGGCACCTAGATTGATCAGGTACCCAACCATGACGGAGGAGACTAGAACTGCCCGCGGGATAGAAATGTATGTCTCATTCTAATACGGGTCCAGTCGGTTGCATACAAAGGTCTACCACCTCTTTGCCTCGAAACTCAGGGTGTTTCTGTGAATAGACACCCCTGTTGTGATCCATGGTGGTGGTGGCCCGGGAGCTTCCAGAATCTCAGCTAGCCACGGGCGAGCTGCATCCCCCATTGAAAACTTCTCCAAATACTGTGTGGGCTCAACATCATCAAACCCCAAATAGGTGTTCAATGTGTGCTGGTCAAAACGAACCTTCAGGTTCCTCACTTTTGTTACCTTCGTCCCTTTCTTGATGTGCGCCACATTGGCGTAGAACTCTTGGACACGGTATTCCTTCGCATCCACTACGCTTTGGGTGAACCACATTCACTCCTTCTGCTCTCGAAACTGCCTAAAGACTGCAAGATTGTACTTTTCAAAATATTTCAATTAGAACTATCTCTCAAGAGTGATCGGTCTCACTGTCTACCACTCACAGAAGCTAGAGAAGGCAGCCAAACTGACAAATTTGTCCTCCTACACCTCTTTCTTCTTCGACCGATCAAGGCCGACAATTGTAGCATCTCTCCCTCGGCCATCATCTAGGATGTCCGGAATAGATGTCTCTGGTGCCTGGGGGACAGGTGTAGTGGAGGGCTCAGAAGCCTGACTAACACTCTCCGAATCCTCGGAGGTGCTATGTGATGATGATAGTTGATCCCTAAGCTGGTATCTCCCTGGTGGCCTTGATTGGATGGTCGGCTGATCATGTACTGAAGTTGAGTTTCCCTCAGAGACTTCCCTAAATGGGACATAAGAACTGGTCTCCGAGAGGTCTGCACCTCTCCCTCTGCCGGCTGCTGTTTTCGTTCTACTTTCAGGCTATTGAGAACTAGGAATGGTCTCCTACCTCATCCCCGAGGAGGGTCACCCCTTCATTTTGAAGTGTCTCCTCGTCCTCCAAATCGAATCATGTTCTGTATCAAGAAAAGATGATTGTTAGTTACAATTAAAGTTCAGACACAATATGAATGTAAAGAAACACCAGAGATTACAGTTAAAACCACAGAAGGATCATGCTTGCAGGGTAGGGATTTGCGATTCGTAGAATTATCATTGCGGCCGCAGAATGGGGATTGTGGACCTCATGATTTTCCCTTGTAGCATTAGAAGTGGATTGCGGTTCGCAATTTTTTCTTTGCGGCCACAACTCAAGCATCACTGAAATGCCAACTCTCTAATGACAGAGAATTGGCTATTTTGCGGCCGCAATCAGTTTTCTACGGCCCGCACAATTTACTTTGCGGCCGCACTTGAGAGTCATTAAAATGACAACTCTCTGATCACAGAGACTAGGTTGTTCTGAAGCCGCAATAGGATTTCTGCGGTCCGAACATTTTTCATTACGGTCGCAGAATAGTGCCCTAATCTTTAATTTCTACGGACCGTACAATTTCTTGTGGGGCCGCAGAGTACAAACATTATGAACAAACGGTCAGTTATGCACATTGGGCTTGACATTTTTGCACATTTTTGACATGGAACTAAGATCTAAGCATGATAATCAATTCACTCATTCCTCTTAGAACATATATCAGTCTACCACTACATATTCACCCCAAAAGATTGTTCAAATAGATTCACAGAAAAATGGTTCAAAATTTTACTAAAAATCTAAAAATTAAAAAAAATTAATCAAGATGATGGTGTATACCAGAGATGAATTTGTGCAAGAGATGAATGATCAACAGTTGTTATGCTTGTGAGCAACTATTTTAACACGAAACTTCAATTTTAGCACTTTGTGAGCTCATAGAGGGAAAAAGAGGAACAATGTCCATCATCTCCTATTTATAATGAACGGGTTTCGGCAGGTGAAGAGGAGGTGACTGCGGCCGCAAAATTCCTATTTCGGTCCGCACTTTGTTACCTGAGGACCCGATTGCGCTTTTGTTTTGCGGTCCGCAGAATTAAGCGTGCAGCCGCAAGTTTTATTGCAGACTGCAAAATTCATTTTGCGGCCGTAGATCAACCATTTCTCTGACGGACCAACTTCAGAGAAAAGACATTCTCCGCTTTCAACTTTTGCGGTCCGCAATGCAATTGTACGGCCGCAAATCACCTTTTGTTCTAGCAACCAAAATTGTGTGGTCAACACAATACAATTGGGGTCCACAATTCTTTCCACACTTAGCCAATTATCTGGGCACAATTCCTTTAAAGTACGCTCATCCCTACAACACACTTCAAATCCAGTTAGCAAAAAAATAATACCTAACTACAAAAGAAACATGGGTTGCCTCCCAAGAAGCGCCTGATTTAATGTCGCGGTACGACTCCGGTTACCATCATTTGAAATGAATCACTGCCACTATGTGGCCGTCATTAACCTTTCCCAAATAGTGTTTCACTCGGTGACCATTGACTCGGAATACCTGATTGTTTTTTTCTTCAAGTCCAATGCACTAAAATGTGTCACACCCTCAATTTCAAAGGGACCACACCATTTAGATTTCAGCTTCCCGGGAAACATCTTCAATCGTGAGTAGAACAACAAAACAAGATCTCCCACCTTGAACTCCTTGTTCCGAATGTATCTTTCATGAAGGTTCTTCATCTTCTCTTTGTACAATGATGAACTTGCATAGTCATGGTACCGGAACTCATCCAATTCATTCAAATGTGCAACCCGCAAATTAGCGGATGTATCCCAATCAAGATTCAATTTCTTTAAAGCCCACATGACTTTCTGCTCAAGTTCCACCGGAAGATGACAAGCTTTGCCAAAACCAACCGGTATGGAGAAATTCCGATATGAGTTTTGAAAGCACTCTGATAATCCCATAATGCATCATCAAGCTTCTTTGACCAATCCGTTTGATTAGCATTCACTGTTTTGAACAAGATACTCTTTATCTCCCGGTTGGAGACTTCCACTTGACCACTAGCTTGTGGATGATTGGGAGTAGCAACTTTATGAGTGACACCATACTTGCTGAGTAAAGTATCAAAAGCCTTGTTGCAAAAATACGACCCCTTATCGCTTATGATAGCCCGCGAAGTACCAAATCTTGTGAAAATATTCTTCTTGAAGAACGCCACCTCACTTGTCGCTTCATTGTTGGGTAGAGCAATGGCCTCAACCCATTTACACACATAATCAACTGAGACCAAGATGTATATGTTTCCACAAGAACTGACAAAAGTACCCATGAAGTCAATACCCCACACAACAAAGATATCAATCTCCAAAATGGTAGTGAAGGATTTCAGTCTTCTTCGAGATTCCACCGGCCCGTTGACATTCATCACATATTTCCACCACATACTTTCACCTTTGTTAAGAGTGGGCCAATAGAAACCGCAACTTATCACTTTGCTCACTGTTCTTGCTCCGCTATGGTGACCACCATAAGGCGAAGAATAGCAAGCCTCAAAAATAACATTTTGCTCTTCGTTTGGTACATATCTTCTATTTACTCATCCGTGCAAATCCGGAAAAGGTATGGCTTATCCTAATAATAATCTTGACAATCTCGTTTGAGCTTCTTCTTTTGATTTAAAGAGAACTCATCTGTGATTCCACACACAAGGAATTTTGCTAGATCCTCAAACCATGGCACCTCCTTCATTGAAATATCCAAGAGTTGCTCATCGGGGAAGGAGCCATCGATTTCAAGGCCATCATGCACCCTCTCCTCCTCCTCCAAACGAGACAAGTGGTACGCCACTTGGTTTTCACTCCCTTTTCTATCTTGGATGTCAATATCAAACTCTTGCAACAATATAACCCATATCATCAATCGAAATTTTGAATATTTATTGCTCATAATATAGCGAAGTGTCGCATGATCCATATGAACAATAAATTTTTCACCCATCAAGTATGGGCGGAACTTCTCAATTGCAAACACAATGGTAGGGAGCTGTTTCTTCGTAACGGTGTAATTGACATGGGCATCATTCATGGTATTACTAGCATAGTAGACCAGATGAAAAAATCGCGTTGATGCGTTGCCCCAAAACAGCCCCAATCGCTATGACACTAGCATTGCACTTGAGCTCAAAAGGGATACTCTAATTATGAGAGATGATAATGGCAGTGGTTGTCAAATTGAACTTTAGAAATTCAAAGGCTCTCATGCAATCACCATTAAAGTGAAACTTAGCATCTTTCTCTAAGAGCTTGCACAACGAGCTCACCACTTTAGAGAAATCCTTTATGAAACACCTGTGAAATCCCGAGTGACCTATGAAACTCTGCATGCCTTTCATCGAAGTTCGAGGTAGAAGTTTAGAAATCACCTATATCTTTGCCTTGTCGACCTCTATGCCATTCTCTGAAATCTTGTGGCCAAATGCAATGCCTTCCTTGACCATGAAATGAAATTTCTCCCAATTTAGCACCAAGTTTGTTTCTTCACACCTTGCCAATACTCTATCCAAATTTTCCAAGAAATCATCAAACGAATCCCCGACCACTGAGAAGTGATCCATGAATACTACAAGGTAGTCCTCTACAATATCCATAAGATCTCCATCATACACCTTTGAAAATTCGTTGGTGCATTACATAAGCCAAATTGCATCCCCTTGAAAGCTAAAGTATCATAGGGACATGTGAAAGTTATTTTCTCTTGATCTTCCGGAGCAATAAGGATTTGGTTGTAGCCCGAATATCCATCTAGAAAGCAATAGAAAGCACGACCAGCCAACCTATCAAGCATTTTGTCAAGGAAGAGAAGTGGAAAATGATCCTTCCTTGTGACTTTGTTTAGCTTGCGATAGTCCATACACACTCTCCACCCGGTCACCGTTCATGTGGGAATCAACTCATTCTTGTTATTTTTTACCACCATCATGCCCCATTTCTTTGGGACACATTGCACCGGAGAAGTCCACGAACTATCAGAAATGGGGTAGACAACCCCGGCATCCAACTACTTGATAATCTCCATTTTTACCACGTCTTGCAAAGCTTTATTGAGTCTCCTTTTATGTTCAATGGATGGTTTGGCATCTTCCTCCAATTACTCTTGTGCATGAAAAATGCGGGGCTTATTCCCTGAGTATCCTCCAAATTCCACCCAATAGCCTTTTTCCTCCTGTGAAGCACCGCCAACGTAGATTCAACATGCACTTTAGTCAAACAAGAGGAAAGAATAACCGGTAAAGTAGAACAAGGGCCAAGAAATTCGTACGGAAGATGTGGAGTAAATGGCTTCAACTCCAAGGTAGGAGGATCTTCAATTGAAGGCTTTGTAGGAGGATTTTTCCTATTCTCAATATCCAAGGAAAGTTTTCGCGGTGCATAGTTGTACGACCCCATTCCTTGCAAAGCATTCACACATTCTATGAATTCATCCATCTCGTCATCATTAAAGTTGAGCAAGACGGACTCCAACATATCACCCACATTAATCATGGCATTTGTATCATCAATAATCATATCGGTCACCAAGTCTATGAAATAACACACTTCATTGCTATTTGGTTCCGCATAGATTTGCACACGTGGAACACCACTTTTTTATCACCCACCTGGAAAGTGAGTTCCTTGTCTTCCACATCAACAAGCTCCTTCCTTGTAGCAAGGAAAAGTCTTCCAAGAATAATCGGCACCTCATAGTCCACTTCACAATCAAGAATAACAAAATCCACCTGAAGAATGAATTTATCAACGCAAACTAATACATCTTCAATCACTCCCAACGGTCTCTTCATGGTACGATCGGTCATTGTAATCTCATAGATGTGGTTCTTGGTTTCCCAATTCCCAAAGTCTTGAAAATCGAATAGGGCATCAAATTGATACTTGCCCCAAGATCACAAAGAGCTTTACCAAATTCGTCACTTTCAATGGTACAAGGGATTGTGAAAGAACCGGGATCTTCTAATTTTGGAGCCATCGAATGCACAATTTCACTCACTTGGTGAGTGACTTTGATAGTTTCAAAATTCATAGGCCGCTTCTTTGTCACTAAATCCTTCATAAGCTTTGTATAACCGGTCACTTGTTCAAAGGCTTCAACTAATGGTACATTTATTGAGAGACTCTTCATCATGTCAATGAACTTTTTAAATTGATTCTCGCCACTTTGCTTGACAAGCCTTTCAGGATATGGAGGAGGAGGTTTAGGAAATGGTGCATTAGCCTTTTGCACTACCGGTTCTGGTATGTTAATAACTTTATACCTAGATAGGTTCACTTACTCTTGAGTCTCTTCCACATTGTCATCAATATCAATCCTCACTTCATCATTTTCTTGCACCACATTGTTCGAGATCTCTTCTTCTTCTACCACTTGCTCATCATCCACAAGTTGCCTTTGACTTGAGATGGGTGCATTCCCACCTCTTCCACTTCTTGTAATAACTACCATGGCATGCCTTGTATTGTTCCCACCATATGGATTCACCATCGTGTCACTTGGCAGTGCCCCCTTAGGACAAGAATTTAAAGCTTGAGAGATTTGCCCGATTTGCACTTCTAAGTTGCGGATCGATGTGTTGTGTGAAGCAAGTTGGGCATCGGAATCAAAATTCTCCTCTATCATTTCCTTGAACATGTTCTCAATACATCCTATTTCATTGCTGGAATAACTAGGACCATGGGAAGGATAAGGGGGTGGGTTTCTCGGTTGTTGATACATCGGGTGCCTTTGGAAACCCGACCCCCGATTTCCATGATTGTTACACCAACCGCCTTGATTGTTTCCTTCCCAATTGCCTTGGTTATTGTTGTTATGCCAATTTCCTTGATTATTGCCTCCACTCTAATTTCGTTGATTGTTGTTGTTGTTCCAATTGTTTTGATTGTTTTCACCACTCCAATTACCTTGGTTGTGAGAATTCCAATTTCCTTGACTGTTTTGAGGTCTCCATTTTTGTTTGGATAGGGCCTTGGAAGTTGTTTCTTTGCCCTTGAAAGTTGTTCAGATGTTGGACCTCTTTTTATTTGTCACTGTAAGAGTCATCTTGATCAAACCCACTATCATCTTACACAAAATTGTCCACTCTTTGTTGCACTTGTGGACTTCTTGTTCTCAGTTTGTTCACCATCATACTTACCCCCTCCATTGCATTGACTTGCCTCGGGTTTTGCCCTTGTTGAAGTTGAGCCTTTGCCAATTGGTTCATGGTGTGGTAAATTCGACCATGGCTTGCCTGTGGTCATACAACTCTTTGTGAAGTAGAATCACATTGGGATCACATTGTGAACATTAGAACGGGATTGCCACGCTGATAAAGTATCCGTCGTCTCATCCAAAATATCACACGCCTACGCATAAGGCGTAGTCATGAAGTTCCCACCGGCAAGTTGATTCACTACACATTGGTTGGTTGTATAGATCCCCGATAGAAAGTTTGTTGAATCTTTTTCTTCATTATATCGTTGTTGGGACACTCTTTCACCATTATTCTATATTGTTCCCATATCTCGTGTAGTGGTTCATTGGGCTCTTTCTTGAATGCTAGAATTTCATCCCGAAGTATAGCCATGAGCCCGGGAGAGAAGTACTTAGAAGTATATTTCTCGGCTAATTCATCCCAAGTATGAATGGAATTATTTGGCAAACGTTACAGCCAATCTAAATCTTTCCCTTTAGAGAGAATGGAAAAAGCTTTAGCCTCGAAGCATCCTCGGAGACATTTGTTTGTTTACTCTCCCAACACGTATCTACGAGCCCCTTCAAGTGTTTGTATGCATTTTGACCAGGTGCATCGTTGAAGAACCCCGTTGCTCGATTAAGGTGAGAATCACGTTAGTTATTTGAAGTTTCTTGTCCTAATATAGGGAGGGACTATTGCACTTTCATACCCTTCATTCGATAACACCCGGTGTGGAGTTGCTCATGGTGGAGGTGTTGGGTGGAGCGGGTACATTGTCATAAGGAACTCAAACTCGTCTATAAGCTTGATGTTTAAGAGATACCTTATACATTTGATCATCCTCAACGTCCCCATCCCCCAAAGCTATGTTTCCGAGCTCATTGTTTGCCATGATTGTACCTACAATTTCTCAACACGTTAGTAACAAGGAAGGAAAAGAAGATATTTAAAAAAAACACACCAAAATATATAGCTAACACCTTTTTAAACTCCCTAACAATGGTGCAAAAAATTGGTCTCGTCCAATTCACACCTCAAATCAAGGATATGAAATGGTCGATTGCAATAGTAGTACTCAATAAGAGTCGGGGTCGATTTCCACAGGGAGCTATATATGGGGGTTAGGAGTATATATTGTAATAAGTGAGTTTGAACTACCTTAATTCACACTTCCACATATTAGGGTTGTTTCTATGTCTATTGTAAACACTAGGATTGCAAAGTCAATAAGTAAAACTAAGAAATTATTTTTGTTGTTTTTCAAGTTTTGTAAAAAGCCTAGGGCTACGAGCATCACCTAGGTTTTTGCCTAATGGGATATAAACCTTAATTCTTGTTTTGTTGATCGGGGTGTATTATAGTAATCAACTCTCAATTACCCACTAAATACCTCTCAGTCAGAGAGTGAGTTTGCCCAATTTGGCTTTCCAAATGGGTATTGCACAAAACGGTTGACAAAAGCTCAAGTCGGATTATTACTATCTCTCGGTTGAACCATTTAATTAGGTTGATCAATCTCTTGATTAACCCAATTCCTTGTTAGCCAAGTTTTTCTAGACTAAGTCTATATTTCTCAAGTAGAGACTAAGTCAAATAGGCATGAACTAATATCTACAACCATTAATTCCACAAATTAAAGCATGAACAAGGTTAAATAATAAATATCCAATCATAAACAAGCATTATATTAAACACCCATAAGATTTACATACTAGGGTTGGGTCATAACCCTAGTAAAAATCTAGCTACTCATGCTTGAAATTGAAGAAGAAGAAGAAATTCTAATTAAACTCATATGTAAAATCAAAATGACAAAATCCATGTTAAATTATCCCAAAATATAAAAAACTACTAAAAGAAGCAAAGAAAAATGGTTACTGAGTTGTTGATGTCAAAAATTGACCTAATTTTGTGAAACTTGTTTATTTACACAGGGCTAGAAATTTTGGACTAAAATTCCCTTCGGGAGGTTTTGCGGCCGCATAATTCCATGTGCGATCCGTAAAAGTTTTCACCTTGCAGAAGCTAGGATTCTTCGGTCGCATAATTCTCCACTGCGGTCGTGAGGAAATGTTTTTGTGGTCCGCAGATTTATCATTGCGGCCGCAATATGTTCTTCTATGGTCCGCATCTTTCTTTCTACGGTCGCAAGGCACTTTTTCTACAACCGCACAATTCTTGTCCTGTCTGCAATCTTGAGGGACTCTGAACTTGGAAATTTTTCTCATCCTCTAAAGTTGGTCTCCAGCTCTTTCTTTGCGGCCGCACAATTCCTGTGATGTCTGCAGTTTGCCAGAATGTCTGCTGGGATTTCCTTCATCATTTGCGATCGCAGATGGCCGCACTTTGTAAGATCGTGTGCCTTTTGTAGCCTTGTGTTTTGATTACTCCTTTTTTAGTCGGATTTCATCTCGGGAGTCCAACTTCCAAAATTTCTACAATTTGCACATTTTGTCAGTTTCACGAACACATTAAACTCTTTTAGACTAAAAACAAAAGCTAAAAGGCGCTAATAAGTAGTCAAAATCCCCACTTATCAGCCATCAACTAAACTTTATGCTACTGTTGGTGAGCTTTTGCCTGGTCCTACTGTTTATCTTCGACTACTGGGAAAGCTTAATTTTTTGACTCATACCTGCCCAGATTTACTGTTTGTTGTTCAGCATTTGAGTCAATACATACAAACTCCTCGACGGCCTCATTTTCAAGCAGCCATTCATTATCTTCATTACTTACTTGCCAATCCGAGTCTTGGTTTGTTTTTTAAAATTGATCCCTTTTTCAGTTGCTTACCTTTTGTGATTCTGACTGGGGTTCTTTCCCAGAGACTCGTCGTTCTGTTAGCGTCTATTTCATTAGCCTTGGTGGCTCTCCTATTTTAAATCAAAGAAACAACATTTATTTTCCCTCTCCTCTACGGAAGCAGAGTACAGATCCATGAGGTGCGTTGTTCCGAACTTGATCTCACCATTTCACCATCTCTTCCGATCTATCTTCATTTTGATAGTCAAGCCGCCATACATATCGCTCGGAAACCAATTTTCCACGAGCGTACCAAGCATGTGGAGCTTGATTGTCATTTTGTTCGCCAGTAGTTCCTTATCGTCCTCATTGCTCTCAATTTTGTTCCCTCTGTTTCTCAGCTTGCCGACGTCTTCACCAAACCTCTCACTGGCTGCGTCATCAGCAAGTTATCGGCAAGTTGGGGGTTTTTCACACCCCTCCAAATTGAGGGGGGTAGGGTGTTGACAATAATGTTCCACTTTCTTAACGTCAAAGAGCCAAGGGAGATGAAAGAAAAATTAAGCCTTTGGTTTTATAGAATGAAAGAGGAAAATATTTTGACATGTTTACGAAAGATTTGATTTGGTCTTATCTGAAATTATAAAAGGAAAAAAGGCCAGAAGTTTTGGACTTCTGGAGCAGGCCCAACAATTTATAAATATACAGCCCAATAGATGGAGAATGCAGCCCAAAAGGAAGAGAATATAACACAATGTTTTCTCATACTCAAAAAGTAGAAATTTGGAAACATTAGATACTTCTAGAATACACACACATATTTGTAGATAAGCTTTTCCTTTTCTGTAATTATTTTTACATGTCATAAAATTAGTTATCACATGGCCAATCATGTTTAGGGCAGCTGTGACAAGTTAGTTAGAAAGAATATTCTTTTTGCTCTTTCTCTTTTGTATATATATAATACCATGTACAGATTTGAATATACAGAAAATCAAAGAGAAGAAAACCTCCTAAATTCTTTGTTTTCCTACAACATAAAAAATTAGTTCTCTCCAAAAACACTTTTGACAAAAATACACTTAGGAGTAGTTTTTAAACGCTTGGTCAAACACTAATTGTTACACGGAGGTGCTTTTCAAATCAATTAGCCAAACACAAACAACTTCTCATTAAAAGTACTTTTGCGAAAAATCACTTCTAAAAATCAGATAATTTTTGCATCTTGGCCAAACAGGCTATTAGGCAAGTTATACTTTCATGGTTAAATTTGACACTTCTAATTATGCTTAGATTTCCGACACAGTCAAACTTTTATATTTGGAAAATTATTATTTATATCATCTCATAAGTAAGTTAGTACAAACATTAGCCCATTCATAAATTATTACCAATATTAGTCTAGTAGCTATTTGTAGCCAAACAAAGATCAAATTCTTGCTTTCTTTTGAGTTAGTGTTGTTGGAATAGATTCGATATATGTTAAGGAGTTTAAAGCTCATTTTTGGGATGATTTGGTAGAGTTTTGAGGTGGGTTCAATTAAAAATTTTCGTATCACATATGTCTCATATATGTATCATATTTGTATCAAATATGTATCACATGTATATCCATATATACTTATGTGTGAGATACTTGAGTGATACATATCTCGCAAAATAATTTTCTTAATTAGATTTTAACTATGAGTTTTGGTGTCAAATCAGTCCAAGTCACCTCGAATCTTCCTCAAGCTTTGTGTGTTGACTCATCTATATGTTTTTAATAAATTTCAACCATACCCATTAAAAAGTCCCCTTTTTGCTTAGATTTTTTGAAATATATATATATATATATATATATATATATATATATATATATATATATATATA
>MDKI01184183.1:0-15649 GCA_005239505.1 Nicotiana paniculata
ATACACTTATACAAGATTTACAAGAAATTGCCTTACATAAAAAAAAATTAAAAAAAATAGCCCAGACCCGTTTAGGCCTGTTTGGCCCGCGGGCCCGGCCCTCTTAGCCCCGGCCCATGTGGGCTTAGGCCCGTAGGGGGTCGGTTCCACACATATAGCCCGTTTGGCCCGGGACCGTTTAGCCCGGGACCGCATAACCCAGGCCCGCATAGCCCGGACCCGCTTAGCCCGACCCACTTGACCCGTTTGGCCCGGGCCCGGCCCGTTAGCCACCCTTGATGGATTGTACTTCATAGCTTATGTATGTTTTCCTACCAATATTTTTTATGAGAATGCTCGAATTTCGATGTTTTCTGATGACAATTATGCTGAATGGAAGGAGAAAGTCCTTCTCTGTTTAGGGTGCTCGGATCTAGTCTGGCACTCCGTGTGGATGAACCACTTATTCCCACGGAATCAAGTATGTCAGCTGCTAAGGCTAATTATGAGCAGTAGGAGCGATCTAATCGCTTAAGTTTAATGCTCATAAAAGCTCACATAAGCCAAAGCTTTAGGGGTTCTATCCCTAATAGGATAAGGTCCACTACAAGAAAGTTGGTCTATAGTGGCGACTTTAAGTGGCGACTCACTTGGTCGCTACAAAAGATAATGGTCTAGCAATAATTACTATTGTCACCGCTGAAAACAACCTATAAGTGACGACTAAAAATGAGTCGCTACAAAAACTAGTGTATTACAGCCCTGGTAAAAGCCACAAAGTATAAGGTTTTTGTGGTGACTTTTGGTGTCGCCGCTAAACCTATCACCCCTAATTGTCCTATTTCGTACAAAAAACGAAGTGAACAAAAATAAACCCTAAGGTAACAAATCTCCTCGCAAAATCTCTAGCTTGCTCCATCTTCTCAACCTCACATCATCTTGAACTTGCTCCTCACTGAAGAGGGTCACACACTATCGATGGTGAACACGCTCTTTTTGTCTTATTATCCGGCAAATCGAGCGCTGACTTCGTTCATCGTTTCTTCCTCTCTAGATTTTGTGCTCTCTGCTCTGTTGAGCTGAAAAATCTAATCCTATTTCTATAGTGAGATGCTTTACAGACTGTGCTCATATTCAGGAGAAGCGATTACATATGAGGATGATTGGTGCATTTTTGCGGCATGAAATTTAGGGTAAGACGATCTTTAGCAATTTTTGGTTATTTATTGTTGCAAAAGTGTAAAATTTAGGCTTTTTCATGATATGGGATCTTCTTTTAATATAATATTTGCGCTCTCAATCTTTAAAATTAGTGGGTTTGATAATATTTTGGAAATTTTAGGGCTTTTGTACTTGAATAACTCGGTGCTCTGAGTGTTAAATTTTAGGTATTTGAAGCTTTTGGAATGATTCAATGCTCATTTCTCTTAGTTAGTGTTTTCTCATAGCATAGATTTTAGGTATATGAGTGAGAATTTGTGTTAATTTGCTTCATTACTGTTTCGACAAATGTTTTGAGATAGGAAAGGAAAATAGACTTAGAGGTTGGTCCATCTTGTAATTTTTTAAATGAAAAGAGAATCTGGGATTTCACATATATTTGGTTAGTTGGTTTATTAAGTATTTGAGATGCCCATCTAATCAGATTGGTCGCTAAGTAACTAATTGGCCAAATTGGAACCAACTGATCTTTTTCATCAGTAATTTCTATTTATTTGTTTATTAAATGGATGCCACAAACAAGTTAATCTTACAATCCTAATATCGCAAACAGGTTATTCTTGGAGACAATTCACTTATTGGTGAACTGCATCAAAAAGTCTGATAGAATATTCTTCTCATGTTTAATATTACAATAGCTTCCTCTTAGAAACCACCTCATGAACTTTATTCTTTTTAATCACCTTGTATTAGGTTTATCATCGCAGTGTTGTTCCTTAAGGATGTAGAAGTTGGAAAACTAGTTATTGAAAGTTGTATTGGTGTGTGATTAAGTCGAAAGTATTTTACACTAGACAAGGTAAATTGTTTTTTTCTATCTTTAAACCACATTTCTTTCCTCGCTATTCGTTTATTTTTTCCAATGGAGAAAATTTTATCTGAAGTTAGTGAGAAAATATTTCCTAAAGAGATTGATATTTCATCTTATTAGAAACTAAGGTACAATAACTTTGGTAGGATGCATTGTGGTTAATGAGTTATGATATTGAGAGCTAAGTATCTAGGTTGTTCTTAAATATTAGTCTTAAGCTCATATTAAAAATAGTGATAGTATGTTCTAGTTTTGTGATAGAGATATTACATGCATGTCCAAGTTATACATTTATAGTTGGTTCGTTTGTTACAAACTTGCGAGTTATACACAAATTTACTTTCCTTAGTCATGTATCTGAATGGCCGCAGGTCAGTGGTTGTATTAGCTGAGTTTCTCATGATTTTTTGGGCTTGATGTTGGCGAACTCCATGTGGGGCTGCATATAGGGAAAACCAAGGGAAAGTAAGTTGTGCTTGACTTTATCCATTTGGTGTGGGTAATTTATGATTTGATTTGCTGATTTTGTAGCTGCATTTCCTCTGTTATCGTGGAGAACCAGCTCTTTTGGTCTTACTTGTTCGTTTAGTAATTCCATTGTGTTATCTGATGATGGCAATTAAAATTTAAAGAATGTTTCAAGTTGTAAACAAATGTTGAAGGTTACTGGAAACTAGTGAATTGACCTATATATGTTGGTCAGTTAATATATAGAATGATCTGCAGAAGTTTCTTGGAGAAAAAAAAAGAAATTTTTTTTGGTAACACACCTGGTAACTCTTGGCATTAGTAGTGGTTGCTTGAAATATCTAGAATTTATAACAAGTGTTCAAACAAAAGTACTCTAATTGAAACCACTTCACATAACCTGCGATTTATTTTCGTGTTATTGGATTATCTATAAGATTTTATCTTTTTTTTTGTTATTTTAGTTCAGTTATTTATATTACAAAATAGTGGAGTGTGGAAAACTGTAGAGTATATTAAACTACCACACTGTTTGCTATTGTTGTCATATACCTGTAATGAGTAAGTAGTTGGGTCAGCTAAATCTTGCTTCTGCAACTTGTATTCTTTTTTCCACCATTCAGTCATATTCAATAGACTTAAAGATGTTTAAGTCGCATGAGGTTGACATTATTGTGCAGAGAAAAAGGGATGAAATTGATATTGCACTATGAACACTTCATCTCATAGGATATAATTTTTTCTTGTAGATCTTCTCAAAACACTTCATCTCTGGAATTTAGTTTATGAGTTTCTTGAAGTGCACGTCTTATTACAACCAAGGTAATATCAGATTAAAGCATGAATGCAGTGAAAGGGAGTAACTTTAGTCTTCATTTTGATCGTGGCTTTTAAAAAAGCATATTAATAAGATTACATCATTCCATTTTTATGGTATCAAAATGTGTTGTCTAATAAATCTTCCGAAATTTCTTTTATAGGTGGTAAAGGAACTGTCCAAAGTGTGCGCAAACGATAATGTCATGCCATCTTATGGAACATCAAAAAAGAGCTGCATGTGCGGATACGCCAATATTATTCCCTAGAGGTTTTGTTCAGGATTTTTCTCGCACCTTTGACTGCATTCTAGGATATGAGAGAAAGTCATGGTCTTCAGGAGGAAATGATTCTAGCCAAGGAGAAGCTCCAAGATATTTTATTTTTATGTTGTAACTTTTTTGTGTGTTTCATGTATATACACAATTACTATATATTATGAATTTTTGTTAATAAAAGTTCATGTGTCATTTTGTTTGAAAATTGTCTTTAATGGTGTCTCTTGAAATGTTAATGGTTTGTTCTAATATGCATTTGTGCAATATTAGAATGAATTTGATGATGCATAGTTTTTTTAAATAAATAAAAAACTATTTGTGGCGACCAAAATCGTCACTAATACATAGTTATTGTGGCGATAAAGACCTGCCACAGAAGGCACAATATTTTTTCGGCGACTATGGTTGCCACAAAAGGTCATTTTCCAGTGGGTATTTGTCAATTTATGTGGCAAGTATAGTCGCCACAAATAATATTTAGTAACGGTAGTACTTGGAGAGACCTTAAAGTCGCTGCTAATTGTTTTTAGTGGCGATTTTTAGGGCTTTTGTGGCAATTTTTGCCGCCACAAAAAGGCCGATTTCTTGTAGTGGTCAATGTTTACATGAAGGCAATTGATGAACAATTCGTAAGCTCTGACAAGGCACTGACCGACATCCTTATGAGAGGCTCTCAAGTGTTCCCATGAAGAAGAAAAGCACATTTGACAAAGATGCTTGCCGTTTCTCTAAGAAGAAGGGACACTGGAAGAAGGATTGCCTGAAATACAAGAAATGGGTTGAGAAGAAGGTAATTTTACCTTTGTATGTTATGAATCTAATTTTACTGAAGTTTCTAATAATACATGGTGGATTGATTATGGTGCTATAATTCACATTGCCAAAATCATGCAAGGCTTTCTAGCTGAGAGGAAGCCGATAGAAAGTGAACAATATGTCTATTCAGGAAATAGGACGCGTTCACGTGTGGAAGGCGTGGGGACTTACAGGAGTGGAATTTGCATCTATACTCGCTTTTTGGTTCACGTTTTAACTTATACCTGCTTTGTAAAAAAATTTTACAAATGTATCCACTTTTCGCGTAACTTCAGGCATACGGGCCTGAAGTAGCACAAACTTTTGCCTGAAAAGTAGCAAAACTTCAGATATTTTTGCATGAAGTTTAGCCTGACTTGCAAAGGCAATCACGCAAACTTCAGTTCATAGTGCAAATGGCAAACTTCAGTTCAATAAAACAACAACAAGTGTTGGCTGAAGTTTTTGTTTGTAATTGCTGAACTTCAGCATTCTAGCTGAAGCTTTGTTTGTAATTGATGGGCTTCAACATTCTAGTAGTTGAAGCTTTTGTTTGTAATTGCTGAACTTCAGCATGCTTTAGCTGAAGTTTTGTTCTGTATTTGCTGCACTTCAGCATGTTTTGGTGAAGCTTTGTTCTTTTTGTGATGAACTTCAGGGCTGAAGTTTGTTTTGTATTTGCTGAACTTCAGTATTCTAGAGCTGAATTTTTTGTTTATATTTTCTCAACTTCAACATTCTTACAGCTGAAGTTCTAAAATAACAAATGAATTTAATAGATCATGATTAGTAGCAATTGATGTTGTTCATTTCAAAGATTAAAGAATGAAAAATATTTTCGACATGAAAACAAGTTACTTGTAACGACCCGGTCGGTCGTTCCGAGAGTTTGGCCCCGTTTCCTCCGTTTCTGCTTCATTTTAGGCGGTTCAGCTTCATTTAGGTGTGTTGGGTCGGTTGGTTCGGATTCAGAGTAGTCATGGTGAGAATTGAGGCATTTAGTCTCTTAAGGTAGCCTAATAATTGAGAAAGTCAATTGAGAGTTGACTTATTGGTGAACGACCTCGGAATGAGGATTTTATGGATCGGATAGCTTCGTTAGGTGATTTGGGACTTAGGAGTGTGTTCAGAATGAAGTTTTGATGTCCGGTGTAGAATTAGGCTTGAATTGACGAAAGTTGGTTTTTGGCGATTTCTGGTCGGCAGTGGAAAATAGGATATCGGGGTTGGAATGGAATTCCGGAAGTTGAAATAGGTCTGTAATGTCATTTTGAGTATGTGTGTAAAATTTCAGGTCAATCGGAGGTGTTTTAGTTGGTTTCGGCGTAGTTGGCGAAATTTGGAAGTTCCAAAGTTCATAGGCTTGTATTTGATGTGATTTTAGTGTTTTTGCGTTGTTTTTGGTGTTTCGAAGGCTCGAATAAGTTTGAATGATGTTATGAGTTGTGTTGGTATGTTGGTTGAGGTCCTGCGGGCCTCGGGTGTGTTTCGGGTGGTTAACGGACCAACACTTGGCTTGAAAACTGGGCAGATTTTTGCTGGTGTGAGTTTCTGGTTTCCTTCTACGCGATCGCGGGGGGGTGTTTGCGATCGCGTAGACCTAGCTGGGGATGGAAGGATTTTTGTTATATGTGATCGCGTGGTGGAGGTCGCAATCGCGTGAGTGTGAGGTTGTTGTGCAGTGCGATCGCGTGGTGTTGTTCGCGTTCGTATAGAGTTAAAGGGCGCGTGAGTGGGCTGAGCCGTTGTTCTTCGATCGCGCAGAGTGGTTTGTGATCGCGTGGGTTTATGTCCTGCTGAATCGCGATTGCGTGTGGATGTCTGCGATTGCGTAGTGTAATTTGATCAGGCAGCATATTTGTTCTTCGCGATCGCGTGGGAGCTTCCGCGATCGCAGTGAAGAAAGAGGCCTGGGCAGACAGTTTTTAAGATCTATTTCGGGGGTTCTTGGCCATAACTTGTTTTCCATTAGAGAGCTCGGGGAAAGGACATTTTGGACGAGCTTTTCAACAGGGTTTTTTTGGTAAGTGTTCTTCAATCATTTTTGGTTCAATTTCATGAATTTGTCTTGATTTTCACCATGCAATTTGAGGAATTAAAGTAGAAAAGTGGGGGGAAATGGGAGAAAAATTTGGAAAATTATTTTGGTGTTTTTAGTGGGAAATTGTGGTCCGATTTTGATGTTCTTGGTATGTACGGTCTCGTGGAAGGATAAGGGTTCTTGTGATGTAAATTTTATCGGATTCCGAGACGTGGGCTCAGGTTTGGCCGAATTTTTGAGATTCTTGTATAATTTGATAGTTTTCGATTGGGTTGTGTTCCTTTGGTATATATTAATGATATTAAACTGGTTTTGGCTAGATTCGGAGCAATCGGGAGCCAATTTGAGGGGCAAGAGCATAGCGGACTAGTGTTGTGGCCTGGTAGAGGTAAGTAATAGTTATAAATCTTGTCCTGAGGGTATGAAACCCCGGACTATGTATTTCTCACTGATTTTAGAATGGCGCACATGTCGGATGACGAGTATGTGGCGCGTACTGATTTTTGGATTGGACTAGGTTCTCTCCGCGACAACTAATGAGTTGCATATTTTTCTCAAAACCTTATGTTAAATTATGTTCTAAAGATTGTGGAATATTTGGGCAATAAACCGTGTTTGGGGCCTCGTGCCGATCTGTTTAGACCCCTTGGGGGATTTTTACTACTATTTTTCCTTACTATTTGTTGATGATTTCACTCAGCCATATTGTGCTTACTGTTTTCGAAACTCAGCCTGATTTACACTACTTGAGATTTAAAAATGATGTTTTGGGTCGAGTACCCTGTTTTATTGATTCGCCCGAGGGGCCTTTTGAGTGGTTCTGCTGAGTGAGGTCGAGGGCCTGATTGTGAGGTGCTGAGTAATTTTAGCGCTTGGGCTAAAGGAGCCCCTCCGGAGTCTGTACACACCCCTAGTGAGGGCACACAGTGCCGAGTGCAGAGTGTCGCGCACAGAGTGCCGAGTGCTGAGTGACGAGTGATTGGGAGGCATGAGTGACTGTGAGGTGCAGAGTAACTGATTATGAGTGACTGTGAGGCATGCCCGAGGGGCAGATTATGATACATGTTTTGCCCGAGGGGCTACTTATGATTTTACTACTTTCACTCTGAGCTTATGAAATATGTTTTGCCCGAGGGGCCTCTATATGATTCATTTCATTTTCATACTAAATATTTCGATTTGAAGTTGTTGAAAATATACAGTCTTCAAAGGATTTTTCTGAAGTTGGTTTTAAGGCATGATGATTTCATATATCTATGGTATATTGTTGGAAAGAAAGGTTGTGCATCTTGTGATTGATGACATTGATTTTATGTGTTTCTTGTTGCTCAGACCTGATTTATTTTCATTACTACTGAGTTGGTGTACTCACATTACTCCATGTACCTTGTGTGCAGATTCAGGTGTTAGGGCAGGGTGAGTTGTCTATCTGTTCCAGAGATTCTCGGAGGTTTGCGAGGTAGCTGCATGCGTCCGCAGCCCTGCTCCCTCTCCTGATTACTATTGTAGAATTTATTTTAGTTGAGTTGTATATTTTATGTAGATGCTCGTGACTTGTGACTCCGAGTTCTCGGGGGTTGTATTTAATGTTCAGTATAGATTTAACTGTGTTATAAATGTTTAAAGGAAACCTTTATGGGTAATCGGTATAGTAAAGATGTAAATGGAAGCTTATTATAATTTGAGTGATGTTTTGGTTGGCCTAGTTCCACGATAGGTGCCATCACGACTGGCCTAGATTTGGTCGTGACATTACTACAGATAAATTAGAACCAAAAACCAATGTGCCTATAAATCTAAAATATCTAAGAGGTTAAATTATTATGAATAAGATCAAACTGAACATAATGGGACAAGCACACACACACACACATATATGAATCATCAGGATAGAACGCATAACATTGTCTCAATCTTCAGCATTCAGAAATCGAAGGAGGAGCTGAAGATGTTTAAACGGTGGGTACATGTTAAAAAAAATTTAAAAAATAGGTATAGGTTAAATGGGGGCGGCCAAATAGGGCGCCCCGTGTAAGTTTCACCTTATAGGCTCATTTTGAAAGATGGTTTTCTTAGATTTAGAAAATACTTTTTATGTTTCAGAATATTCTAGAAATTTAATTTTTCTTTCAAGACTATCGATTAGTGGATATGATTTGAATTTTTATTGTCCTTCTGTGAAACTTTTGAAAGATAATAAAGTTATTGGTTTTGGAAATTTGAATGGAAATTTATATAAACTTGAGTTAGACCCCCACATTTGAATGCAATGTTTTAACTTTGCATGACAAAGAAATTGGCAATAAACGATGTATTATCAATGAGAACTCATCAAGTCTTTGGCACAAGAGATTGGGACACATCTCTATTGATAGGGTCAAGAGGTTGGTTAATGATAGAGTTCTAAAAGCTTTTGATTTTCTAACTTTGCGACTTGTGTGGACTGCATAAACGGTAAGCAGACCAATAAATCAACTAAAGGTGCCAAAAGGAGTTCTCAATTGCTTGAGATCATACATACAGACATCCGTGGATCTTTTTATACCTCTTGCTTGAATGGTGAGATATATTTTATCTCATTTATTGATGACTATTCAAGATATATGTATCTCTATTTTTTGTTTAAAAAATCAAAAGCACTTGATGCTTTTAAAGTTTACAAAATAGAAGCAGAGAAACAAACTGTACTTAGATTAAAATTATAAGATCTGATAGGGGTGGAGAATATTATGGTAGGTACACAAATAAGGGACAAGTTGAGGGTCCATTTTCTAAGTTTCTTGAAAGTGAAGGTATAATTGCCCACAGGAACACCACAACAAAATAGTGTGGCAGAAATAAGGAATGGACATTAATTGACATGGTAAGAAGCATGATTAGCAGATCAAGTTTACCTTTATCCTTATGGAGTGAAGCGTTAAAAACCGTTGTGTATATTTTAAATAGGGTTCCATCCAAGGTTGTCCCCAAGATACCTTTTGAGTTATGGAAAGGATGGAAACCTAGTTTAAATCATTTACACGTTTGAGGATGTCCAACTGAAGTGAGACTTTATAACCCACAACTAAAGAAATTGGATGAAAGAACAATAAGCGGTTATTTTATAGTCTATGCGGTTAATTCTAAAGGATTTAGGTTTTATTGTCCTTCTCATTCTCCTAAAAATTTTTAGGCTAGAAATGCTAAATTTCTTGAGGAACAAGAAGAGAGTGGGAGTGGTTTGACTCAAAGGGTGGAATCGGAAGAAATAAGGGAACCACTGTCACGACCCCAAAACCAACTCATTCGTGATGGTGCCTATCGTGGAACTAGGAAATCCTACACTCTTAACCAATTCGATTTATATCATAACAATATTTAAATATTACCCTTTTTCATCAGAGGAAAAATCGAAATAAAAGATAAAATCAAATTCAAAATATTGTAAAAATAGAAATCCCAAAATCTGGTGTCACTAAGTCATGAGCCATTCTACAAATGTGCCAAAATACATCAAGACAATATTTTTCTGGGAAATAACTAACAAAAATACACAAGGAAGGTAGGGAAAGATAAAGGAGGGTCTGCGATCTCCAAGCAGCTACCTTGCACTCTCCAAAGATAAACCGCAACAAACGATCAACTGGCACTATCGTGACCTGGGATACCTGAATCTGCACACAAGGTGCAGGGGGTAATGTGAGTACACCAACTCAGTAAGTAACAAGCCCAAATTGTGGGCTGAGAGGTAGTGATGGACTAACCCTCAACATTTATAACAGAATCAATGTACAGAAATTTAGGCATGCTTTCAGTTAACTAGACAGCTCAAAGTGATAAGACAAGTACCGTTCTGAACAATTAAACGTATATAACTCAACGTATTTTTAATTCCAATACATCAACTGTATGAAATTCACAATGTGCTCCCACTCTCAAATACTCGTCCACTCAGTACTGTATATGGCTTGCATGGCCCAGGAAAGATCCATCCCAGAATATATACACATCAGACAAAAGTCACTTAGTACTGAGGAAGGCCGATCCGGCCCTATGGAGAAGATCCATCTCCAGATGATGATACACCTCACACCCACTCAGTACTATATATGGCTCAACGGCCTAGGGAAGATCCATCCCAGAATACACATACACATCACTGACATCAGTCGTCCAATACCGAGGAAACAGGACAATCCAGCCTCATGGAGAAGATCCATCTCCAAATATAAACACTTCGGACAAGATTCATGTCCAGGGAAGGTCCATCCCTCAAATATAAACACTTCGGACAAGATCCATGTCCAGGGAAGATCAATCCCTCAAATATCACTTCGCTCACTAGGGGTGTGTTACAGACTCCGGAGGGGCTCCTACAGCCCAAGCACTATCATAAGCCAGATCCAGGAATAAATCAATATATACATGTTGCGGCGTGCAGCTCGATCCCATAACTATCACTCAATATCAGGCTCTCGGCCTCACTCAGTCATCACTCTCCAGTATCGCTCACATGGGCTCACAGTGCATGAACTAGCCCGAATCAATGATATAATATGCAAAACAACAAATTGAGACATGATATGATATGCAATGACATAACTGAGTATATAATATCAATGAAACACATTAGATGACAGCAATAAACGACCACTCGGGTCTCAACAATATCGGTGTGAAGCCTTAACATAATATCTAGCATGTTTGAATTAAGACGACCGCTCGGGTATCAAAAGTATCGGCGTGAAGCCTCAACATAGTATTTAGCATGATTTCTAGCATGTTTACATTAATCACATTGATAGAAGCACAGATACCAACAAGAACGACCCACTAAACGGTGTCATGGAATGAACCCAGTCACAAGTCTCACGGTGCACGCCCGTCACTTGGCATGTGCGTCACCCAATTCTAATCACATAACACGTAGTTCGAGGTTTCGAACCCTCAAAACCAAGTTTGGAAGCATTACTTACCTCAATCAAGCCAAAACTCTACTCCAAAATGCCCTTGTCGCTCGACTCGTCCACAAATCACCCTGAATCTAACCAAAATCAGTATTATATCATTAATATATGCCAAAGGAACGAAGCCCAAATCAAAATTATCAAAATACATCACAAATCCCAAAATTTGCCAAACCCAACCCCCGACCCACGTCTCGAAATTCGATAAAAATCACAAAAATGGAATCCTTATTCACTGCCCAGTCTACCCATATCAAATTCATCGAAATCCGACCTCAAATGCCCATTCAAATCGCCAAAAGAATTTCCCAAATTTTCTTCCATTTTCTCCAATTTCCATTCAAATTTGTCAAATTAAATGATAAAATTCAAGACTAAATCATGGAATTAAACCAAATATGAGTGAATAATACTTACCTCGCTCACTCTACTGATAATCTCCTCAAATTTATCCCTCTCCCGAGCTCTCTAATGGATTTTGAGATTTTGGACTTAAAACCTCGTTTTTGAATAAAACCTTTCTGCCCAGGCCTCTTCTTTATCGCGAACGCGGCCACCTCCCCGCGTTTTCGAAGCACAAATTGGCTCCCCATTCTCTTAACCCTACGTGAACGCGTCAAGAGCATCGCAAAAGTGATGCTTTACCCAACTTGCCCACCGCGAACGCGGACCTATCCACGTGAATGCATAGAACAATACCCCTAGGGTCCCCAACCCCCATTCTTCTTCGCGAACGCGTGCCCATGAAAGCGAACGCGATGACTACTTCACTCAGACCTCCATTTTCGCGTCCTCCTCTTTGCGAACGTGATGAATAAAATCTCATCCCCCCAAATTACTCTTCGCGAATGCGGCATCCCACCCGCGAACGCGATGAACAAATCCTCTACAAAAAAAACCAGAAAAATCTGCCAAGTTTAAATTCAAGAATTGGTCCCTTAACCACCCGAAACACACCCGAGGCCCTCGGGACCTCAACCAAACACGCCATCACATCACATAACCTCATTGAAACTTATTCGATCCTTAGAACCACTCAAAACAACGCCCAAATACTAAATCGACCTCGGATTCAAGCCTAAGAACTTAGAAACTTCCAAATTTCGTCAACGATGCCGAAACCAACCAAAACACCTCCGATTGACCTGAAATTTTGGACACACCTCAAAAATGACACTACAGACCTGTTCCAACTTCCGAAATTCTATTCCGACCCCCGATAGCTAATTTTCCACTGCCAACCGAAAATCACCAAAAACTCAATTTCGCCAATTCAAGCCTAATTCTACTCCGGATCTCGGAGCAATATTCCAAACACGCTCCTAAGTCCCAAATAACCTAACGAAGATATCTGATCCATCAAAATCACTTTTCGAGATCATTTACCTATAAGTCAACTTTCGGTTGACTTTTCCAACTATTTTCCCAACTTAAGAGACTAAGTGTCTCATTTCTCTCCAGAACCACTCCGAACCCGAGCCAACCAACCCAACAAAACATAAATGATCTAATACACAAAATGAAGCAGAAATGGGGAAAACGAAGCTAAACTCTCGGAACGACGGGTCGGGTCGTTACAACCACCTGTGGTACCTTTATTTATTGGGAACTTGAATGTTGCTCAGAAAAATTCTCATAAATTATCTAATCAACAATAAGTTCAAGAGCCACCACCACTTGAGGAGCCACATAAAGATCAACCTACTTTACTTGGACCCAGTGAAGAAGTGCCTGAACCAGTGGGAGTGAGAAAATCCTCAAGAGTTCGAAAACCAGCAATTTCTAGTGACTATGTTGTATATCTTCAAGAGTATGATTATGATATTGGCCTAAAAGATGATCCATGCTCGTTTTCACAAGCCATGAGTGGAGAAAACTCCACACTTTGGTATGATGCCATGAAAGAAGAGTTAGAATCTATGGCTAACAATAAAGTCTGGGATCTCGTCAAATTACCAAAGGGATCCTCTACCATAGGTTCCAAGTGGGTCTTTAAAACTAAAAGAGATTCATCTGGTAATATCGAACGATATAAAGCTAGTCTTGCAGCCAAGGATTTTACTCAAAAAGAGGGCATTGATTACCATGAAACCTTCTCTCCAGAATCTAAGAAGGATTCATTGATAATAATCATGGCATTAGTAGCTCATTTTGATTTAGAGTTACGTCAAATGGATGTGAAAACAACTTTACTAAATGGAGATCTTGAAGAGAAGGTATACATGTGTTATCCTGAAGGATTTTGTGATAAGGAAAAAAGTCACCTTGTTTGCAAGTTGAATAAATCCATTTATGGGATAAAGCAGGCTTCCCGCCAATGGTATATTAAATTTCATAATGTTGTTTCTTCATTTGGATTTACGGAGAACATCATTGATCAGTGTATATACCTTAAGATAAGTGGGAGAAAATATATTTTTCTAGTCCTATATGTGGATGGCATTTTGCTTGCAAGTAGTGATTTGGGATTGTTGCATGAGACTAAACAGTTCCTTATCCAGAATTATGAGATGAAGGATATGGGTGAAGCCTCTTGTGTCATTGGCATAAAGATTCACAGAGACAGATCCCAGAGATTAATAGAACTGTCTCAAAAGGCCTACATTGAAAAAATTCTAGAAAGATTCGGGATGAAGAACTGTTCACCTACAACAACACCCATAATTAAAGGTGAAAAATTCTCATTGAATCAATGTCAACAAAATGCATTGGAAAAGGAGAAAATGAAAGACATTCCCTATGCTTCGCTTGTTATGAGCCTTATGTATGCACAAGTCTGTACTATTGATGTGTGGCTATAATTCATGGTTTAAAGCATTATGTACCTTACATTTTATGTGCGTTAATGATAAAAATACACGTCATATGTGCATAATGGAGTCTATTTCATGTGTAGGTGAATTAAAGATGGAAGCCGAGCTAAATAGATGCATAAAGATCAAAAATATGCTCAAGAGTCGAAAAGGAGTGACCCGGGCTATAGCCGGGCGTTTGAGCCATAAAGCCTGGTCATACCAGGCTATAGCTGGGTGTTTGGGCTATAAAGCCTGGCATGACCAGGCGTTTGGGGGGCGTTAGAGCCCTAACGCCAGGCTTGGCCAGGCTATAGCTGGGCTTTTGGGGCTTAACGCCTGGGGTCTTTGGTCCGGTCCAATCCGAGTTTTGAAGCTTTTAAGTGTTTCCCGGTTTGATTAGAAGTCTCCTACACGTTTAGGGTTTGTCCCAAACATATAAATAGACCCAAAAACACAACGTTGAGAGGAGGATTCCATTTTTGGAGAGAAGATACACATGGGATCGTTAGGAAGCAAAGGATTTCTCAGTTTTCTTCATCTTATTCTAGTATTTTCAATTTATGCAATTGTTTGATTATAGCATGAGTGGCTAAACACCTATTGTTATGGGGTTGTGATTTAGCCATGAATATTGTTATTCGACATTAATTTAAACCTTGATTATAGTTCACTTAATATATGGTTGTTTCTTCAATTCTGTGTTTAATTGCTTAATTGTCTGGCCAGCAGTTAGGTTCTATATACTATCTATGTTATGCTTGGGAAAGCCGTATATAGATTAGAGAAGAATTGAAGAGAGCGCGATCTTAACCCTTCAGGGGAGCGGATTTGTGGTTAGGATAGGAATATACCTAGTCACCGTGCTTAATTAAACATCGTAATCTTAGTGCGTTCTAATAGATTAATTTCATAGGAATATAGGCATTAATCTATTGAGAATAGGCGAGTAGTGCTTCGGGAGAAGGCTATGATAGCGTTTATCGATTAATTAGCAACCATGAGTGAATTATATGAAAGGGAGAGTTAATTAGAATGAAATACGAGTGGTGAATTGATCACAACCTTGAAATATTTGTCTCTACTGAATACACAACAATATTTTTGTTACTTGATAATTAGTTCGTTCATAGAATCGTAGTATAAAATAGTTACATTCCTGGATTGTATTTTGGCTTGATTAAATAAATATTAGAGTGATTTGGAAAGTAGTTTACACAAGTCCTTGTGGGTTCGACATTCTATTTAACATTATATTACTTGCTACGACCACGTATACTTACGTGTGCGTTTGGGACCAACAAGTTCTTGGCGACGTTGCCGGGGAATTGAATATAGACTACTTTCTAGTTACTTGCTTTAATTGCTTATTTCATTGAGTCTAACGTCACGTGATTTTTGCTCGAATCTCAGGAACTTCTATTGAATGTGTAGGGTCAGAAGCCAGGACAGACTTGACGGCTTTGACCCCGAACCTGAGAGAACATTTCACAGGAGGTTGC
>ML323867.1:0-20209 GCA_005239505.1 Nicotiana paniculata
AGGGTCATACATCGAAGACCCCCAGCAGCATTTGAAGAACTTCCTGTCAATTTGAAAAACACAGATGCAGTCAAACGTCACTCAGGAGGCAATAAAACTGTTGTTGTTTCCATTCTCAATGAGTGGAGCTGCCCAGACTTGGCTAAACTCACTCCCCATCAATTCCATTACCACATGGGAGGAGTTAGTTAAGCAGTTCGTGAACAAGTTTCATCCACCCAACAAGACTGCACAACAAATTGATGAAATCTTGAGCTTCAGACAGAAACCAGTTGAAACATTACAAGAGACATGAGAACGATTTAAGGGAATGCTGGTTATCTGTCCACATCATGGTATTCCAGAACAGATGTTGGGGCAGTATTTTTATATGGGTCTGGCTGATACTGTTAAGGCAAATGTTGATACTTCAGCTGGTGGAGTATTCTTGAGCAAAACATGGAGAGAAAGTCAGATCTTGCTTGATAAAATGGCACAGAATTCAGGATGGACAACAAGGAATGCACTCATTATTCCTGTAGTTCACTCAGTGCCATTCGATCCATCCACTACTATTGCAGAGAACGTGGCCACCTTGATAACACAAATGAGCATATTAACTACGAAGGTGGAGGAATCAGGGCAAAAGCAACAGGTACACATCGTGGATACAACCAATGGAGGCTTATGCACATCTTGTATTAGTCAACCATTTGGTAATCAGTGGAATGCAAAATGTGATCACCCTCCTTATCCAGAAAACATGAATTATGTGTCGAACTATGGAAGCCAGAGACAAGGGCAGCAGAACTGGGGTCAGCAAGTTCAACCGTATAGACCACCTCACCAACAGCAGAACAATGGAAATATGGGTGTCATGAGACCACAAGATAATGCATCACCATATCAGAGGCCACAAGGTTATAACCATCAGAATCAACAACAAGCATGCTACCCTCCTCAGCATCAACAGGGGGGAAGGCAAGAAGATGGGTTCTCCAAGTTAGAAGCTATGATGCAGAAGGTTATTGGGCAAAAGCCAAAATCAGTGAGAGAGTAGATGTACATGATGCAGCTATTAAAAAAAATTAAGTATAGTTGGGCCAGATATCTATGGCAGTGAAAAATCGTCCTCGTGGGACTTTACCTGCAGATACTCAGGTAAATCCTACGGACTAGGGCCTAAGGCAGCTGATGGCAGTGACTCTCCGCAATGGCAGGGATTTAGACTTGGAACTGGAGAGAGCTCGTGAAATCAGACAGGCCGAGACACTGGTACCCATGCCGGTTGAACTTGATGATTCAACAAACTTGACCAAGGTAACAGTGCAACCTACTGAAGGAGAACCCAATGCACAGAGTGAGACTGAAAAAGAAGTGGAGATACCCCAGGAGCCGGTAGTTGAGGTGGTGGTTGAGTAAGAAAAGTCCCGAATCACTGGGAAAAAGAGACCGCCAGCTCCATTCCCTCAGAGGCTGGCCAAATACCAAAAGGATGAACAATATAAAAAGTTCTTGGACATGCCAAAGCAAATACAGGTAAATATCCCATTGATTGATGCATTGAAGGAAATGCATGGGTACGCTAAAATGATGAAGGACTTGATGTCAAGAAAATTTGACTTCCAAGATCTGGCTACTGTCACCCTTACTCAGACTTGTAGTGCGGTAGTGACGCGTCCTATTGCTAAAAAGTTGTCTGACCCAGGGAGTTCTACAATTCCTTGTACCATTGGGACCTTAGCTTTCGCCAAATCTCTATTTGACTTGGGGGCCATCATTAATCTTATGCCGCTGGCCATATATAAAAGACTGGGGATTGGTAGAGCCAGACCAACTTCATGGTATTGCAGCTAGCTGACAAGACGGTAAAGAGACCGTCAGACATTCTGGACGATGTATAGGTGCAAGTGGGGAAGTTTGTGTTCCCTGCTAATTTTGTGATACTAGATTGTAAAGTGGATGAGGAAATTCCCATAATATTGGGAAGGCCATTCTTGGCCACAAGCAGAGCCCTTATCTATTGTGAGACTGGTGAACTAAAGATGAGGCTCAATGATGAAGAAATCACGTTCAACGTGCAGAAGTCTATGAGGCGACCAAGTGAGTTCGCCAAGTGCTCTCTTATTGATGTCGTGAACATGGTGCCGGAAGAAGATGATGCGTCCCTAACTGTTGGGGACCCTTTTACTGAATGTTTGATGGATCTAGATGATATGAACGGTGAAGAACTGGCAGATTGGGTGTTAGAACTTGATGAAAAAGGGGTATGGCCAAAGGTTCTCAAGTTTGAGTCACTATACGTAGAGGAAAGAAAGAGCCCCCCCGACCAGGCCATCTATTGAAGAACCACCCAGGTTGGAACTGAAACCATTGCCACCTTATCTGGTTAATAGGAACAAAGAACCCATGGATGATGACGTATAGGAAGTGCTAGTAGAGAAGGCCAGACTGGATTTTGAGGATGTCGATGGGGTAGAAAAGATACTAGAGTTAACTAAGGACATTGATGATACATATTTTGTTGAATCTGGTGTCATTAGTGTTGAGGATGTTGGTACACACTCCAACCATTTTTTCACATTGTGTTTGGATGATGATATGAAAATAGAGTCACCCGAAATACTTGAGAGCCAAGGAATAAGGAACAAGATGCCTACATTCTGGAATTCTTCTTGCCAGAAAGTCGGGAATACACATCTCATCGAAAGGCCAAGAAGCGCAGATTACTACATTATTTTATTGGGCCAGGCAGATTTGTTCCACCACCCCAGGAGCACGATCATAGAGCAGAATCAAAACTTGGGGTCTAAATCATAAGTTCAAAGTGGAGGCATAAAGTGATTCAAGCGGTTGCTCGAAGGAGCATGGAAAGAAAAACTAATGGAAAGGATGTCGAAGCTACTTGGATCAAGGAGTTTCTTGCACCTGACTTTTATTTCTTGTTTTGTCTATATGTGATGCACTGAGGACATTGCATGATTTAAGTGTGGGGTGTTGTACATATTTGTTGTGAGTTGTTGCATTTAGTGTGTTAGTAGTTTTAGTTGTTCATGTTAGTAAGTTAGTTTTCTTTTAAGTGGTGTAGCTTTTTCTGTAGTCTTTTTACTTTAGGTAGAACAAAACAGAAAAAAAAATTCCTTGTTAGAAATATGTGGTGGACTCTTCCCGACGATGGATCTCCTAGACAGTTCTCTTGAGGGAAGTAAGTCTAGAGAAAATACCAAAAAGTTTTTTTTTTGTTTTTTTTGTTTTTTGTTTTAGGTAGTGTAGTAATTCCCCCTTGGTTTTTCTTTGGACCAGGGTTCTTTTCCAAGGGTTTTTAGTTGAACCGGGTGTAGGTAATTTTTAATTTTTAGGAGTAGTAACCACATGGTTGAAGGATTAATCATAACAATATCGCGGAACGTTGTGATGCCTTGAGAATAGTCAGTACTGTGGTTGTGACGCTTAGGCTAAATTTTTTGACTCCATGATAAATACCTTAAATCGTGGATTCTTAAATTTGCTTAACTGCTTTGACTGGAGTGTCGTGATAGATCCAATCCTGAGTGAGTTATGTGCCATATGTGTGTGAGATTTGTATGCTATTATGTGCATTACATTTGATGTCTAGAACTTGCCCCGTGTGTGTGCAAAGCGAAATAGAAGCTTTGTTCAGTCTTGGAAGTGATATAGGCATTTCTTTATTGAGCCAGATATATATATTTTACCGCATAATTGTTATGTATCGTATTTAACCCCGTTGAGCCTATAATCCTGTTTCTTTGGCAACCACATTACAAGTCATACCCCTTTGTTTGAATCGATCATATATTTGAACCTTGTCACCTCTCGCAAGCACTGAAAAAATGATGAAATATGGAAAAGTTAAAGTGCTTAGGGAGGTGTAGTCACTCTTATATCTAAATGTAACTTACCTGTCCCGAAGCCTACATCACAACCGAATAAAGTCCTACTTGATCCTAGACTGAATGAACTCGATTAGTAGAGTAGTACACTACGAGCAAGCCTATGGTGCATCTTTTGTGGCATATGAATATTATTTCTGAGAGTGAGTGAATTATTTCTATCTTGAGTTTCTAAGTGTTCTTAAATTTCATTGTGTGTGGAACTAGCTCTTTGATTTGGTGATGGCACATCATTCATGAAGGAAAGGTAATGTTGTTGACCTCTATGTTAGAGTAGTGAGTGGATTGTGAATAAAGCATGGTATATGTGAGTCGACTATTGAGGCGAGGATGTCACACCTTTGTGCTTGAAATGTTTTAAAAATTCTTGGTATAACGTGTTAAGGGATTTGCTTAATAAGTTGTGTACATGAGTGTAGTTTGATTGCTCGAGGACGAGCAAATGTTTAAGTGCGAGGTGTTGATGTGTGGATAAAATTCATGGTTTAACACGTTATATGCCTTACATTTTATGTGCGTTAATGATAAAAATACACTTTGTATGTGCCTAATGGAGTCTATTTCATGTGTTAGGTGAATTGGAGATGAAAGCCGAGCTAAATGGATGAATAAATGTCGAAAATACGCTCAAGAGGCGAAGAGGAGTGCACCGGGCTATAGCCGGGCGTTTGGGCTGTAAAGCCTGGTCATACCAGGCTATAGCTGGGCGTTTGGGCTATAAAGCCTGGTAAGACCAGGCATTATCCAGGCGTTTGAGCCTTAAGGCCAGGCCTGGACTGGCTTTATCCAGGCGTTTTGGCCATAAAGCCAGGTCCCTGGTCTGGTCTAATCCGAGTTTTGAAGATTTTAAGTGTTTCCCGGTTTGAATAGAAGTCTCCTACACGTTTAGGGTTTGTCCCAAACATATAAATAGACCCAAAAACACAACTTTGAGGGGGAGATGCCATTAGCGACAAGAGACGCCTGTGGAATACTACTCAGAGAAGCAAAATATTGATTTTTACACCTTTTATTCATTACTATGTAGTTTAATTATACAAGTTATTTTAGAGTTGATTATTATGAGCATGAGTAGCTAGTTTGTTTAATATAGGGTTTTGGTGGAGTCCGTTGGGGGATGAACTTATTGTGATATTAATATAGCTTTGATTGGTTGATTAAACTCTATTTGTTCAACTACGTTCTTGTTGTAGTTGATTGAAGGGCCCTCAATTAGCTGTTCCTATTTATTATGTATCTACTTGAGAGAGAGTGCATATTTAGGTAGTTGTTTGAACAACACCACTCCCAAAGTATAGACGAAAGTCATAACCGAGGGTTTAGAGGTTGGATTAGAGATAACGATACTTCGGGTGCAATCTAAGTGAACTGTAATGCAATCTAGCTAGCGTAACTTGAGAGAGTGCGTCTAGTAAATTATCATAATTNTAGGTTTTAGAAGTTGGATTAGAAATAGTGATACTTCGGGTGCAATCTAAAGTGAACTGTAAAGCAATCTAGCGCGTAATTTGAGCGAGTGCGTCTAGAAAATTATCATAATTACTTGAGAGAGATTTATGGTAGATAGAGTGTTCATGATTGATAGAGACAACTAATCAAACTATAAGAAGTATCCAAGAAGGAAGTTCACCAACGGGGGAAACCATGACCTTAGACCTTTATTATAATTGTTTACATCATATTGTTAGTTAATCGTTAGCTTATTAATTTTTTCAGTAGAAATAGTAAAACGTCACCAATTTATATTCAAAAGTCTTGAGAAAATTGATTAAGTAAAAGTTTCGTATTCTGACGGCTTGATTGATACGTAAATTCCCTGTGGGATCGACTCTGAGCGTAATACCTCGAATTATATTTGCAACGCCCGTTTAGTCTTTCTATAAGACATAGTTGAGCGTGATCACCTTCATTCATCATTCACCATGTGCAAGTGTTCAGTCGATGGTACAACCTACATTAAACAGAGAAATATAAGTTGTGGACGTTTGTACAAGTCATGTATCTGTCAAAGATCAAACGTATTAAATATAGTATACATGTATACAATAAAATATTTAAAATACACTGAATACAAACACTATTAATTTGACGGAATATTTTATTGAATACATTTATTTGTGAAATACAATGACATACAATATACATGTATACAAAAAAAACATTTAAAATATACTGAATACAAACACTATTTTGTCAGACAGAATATTAAAGTGAATACATTTATTTGTGAAATACAGTAAAATACTGTCAATACAAAAATAAAACCATTGAATACAACCAATAAAATACAGTTGTAGTGACATGTAACATCATAATATAATATGCAGTTATTACAACCGTTTCATACAACAGAATACAAGCACCAGTGTTATTATAAAAAAAGGCAGGCAGTACGTTAATAATAGAGATTGTATCAGGTATAAATACATGATGTATCAGGCATAAATACATGATGCAAGTACTTATGGAAAAAAAAAATTACAGTCATAAGTGTAGACATTGCCTCATTCAATGTAAGGATCTCCTGGTATTTTTTTCCCAAGCGTTGTGTACGTGCGTGAAGCTTCTTTCCGATTGCTGCAATTCCAACGTCGAAACATCTTCCTAACTTCTTCTAGGAAGTCGTATATTGGCAATTCTCTTGCTGATACAAGTGCAGAATTGATTAACTCAGCAATATTTGACGTCATAGTCCATCCCGGGTTAACAAGTGCATACAACCTAGCCCACTTTTCGTATCCAGCTAATTTCAAGTATCCTTTCACCCGAATATCTAACTTCTCCACCTTTTCCATTAGACTATCAAAGTCATCCTGAGTGTATGCTTTTGCCATCGAAAAGTATACATCGCTCAACTTTGCATCACTCTTTTTGAATTTCTTATATACAGTGTTCCATAGATGTTATATACAAGAAAAATGGGGTATCGTAGGATACACTCTCGATACAGATTTGATGATGTTCTCATTCTATCTGAAATGATGCAGATGTTTTCCCGCTCACCATAAGCTACCTTGAATTTCTCAAAGAACCACAACCAAACAACATGGTTCTCTGAATCAACAACACCATATGCTAGTGGCAATATATGTCCTGTAAATACAATTGCATACAGATAAAAAAATATCATTCAAGCTGTATTAAGAAGTTAAAATACCATATTTTATGTTAATCTGTATGTAGTATGTTTTTTAATTGACTCACCTGTACCATCCAACGTGTTAGCCATGACGAATGTTCCTGTGTATGCCGATTTCAGGTAGTTGCCATCCACAACCACGATGGGTTTATAGTAATCAAACCCCTTTATAAAAGCATACAACGATATATACAAATACATGAACTCATTCTTATGTGATTTTTTCATTCTAAAATATGAGCCAGGATATGTCATATCCAGTGTATCACCCTGGTAATTTATTGTATGAATCAGCTAGTTCACCTCTAAAAAAACTCACTGCCTTTTCTTTAGCGCGCCACGCCAACATGAACTAACATATATGCCAAAGTCCGATTTCATATCATCAGTTATATCCTTTGGCGTGTATTTCCTCTTATGATTAGTAAAATTGGACCTAAAAATACTCCCAATCAACCTACTGTTTGCTTGACGTTGCTCATATACCTTATCCTTCAATGGACATGTATTCTTATCATTGAACTCCCTCACTTTGAACATTTGTGATTTGTTAATACTAGAAGCCTTAATCTCCATTCACAATCCTCATAAATACATAGCAATGTATAACTGTAAATATATTTTTGTTATACATACGATTGGTTATGTATGAATAAAATATAAACATATCCTACAGCTGAATCGGCTACATACACATATCATTTTCATTTGCCAACAAAGCTTTGAATTTATAAACATACAACAAAATACAATGTATGTTTATTGAATATACCATAAATTATTTTTGAATACATTGCATAAAAAATGTATAAACATACATTGTTATAAATAGTTAAGTTCTCATATAACTGTTGCAGAACATTCAATTACAAAAACATTAATACAAAAATATAGCATGAAGGAAAGCATATATTATGAATACAACATTATACATGTTATATTTTATAAAAATCTACCATGAATACATTATACAACTAGCCAAAATACATATCCATACGGTTGAATAAAACATATTGGTGAAGAGGAACACTCAAACCTGATAGCATTAGACTTATCAACCCGTAACTGAAACCTTTCAGTAATTGCATATTGCTCCATCACCGCGTTCAATGCGGCCTTATCCTTATATACTTGTCCAGCCATGACCTCTCTTTGATTAGTTTTTGAAATAATCAAATCCCTTTCTGGTTCGAAAATCATAATTGGTTCACCTGAGTTTATTGACTCAAGCGTAAGTGTATCAATTGTATCAAATTTACTCGCCTCATCTGTTTCGCCTACTTGCATTAGATCGCCTTAAATTAAACTTCCTCCAGCTACAATTTCTTTATCCATTGTAGTTATAAACAATGGATAAATTTCTAATTCTCTATTCTCGTTTTTCAACTCTACATATACCCTGTAACCCATGTCGTTATGTATTTTCATAGGCGTGCAATTTTCTTCCACTTTGTATTCAATTTAAATTGACTTTGAGCTCAAATTTATGGCAAGTTGCTTCAAAATTGAAGCAATTGATTATTGTACGACGCATACTCCTTTATCAATATCCCATCAATCGAATAATCGACATAACTATTCTCAATGTTCCACTTGCTAGAATGTTGAAGTAGCACGGTTAAACTTTCCATCTAGAAAATCAAATTTCAAACTATTTGTGTCAATATTTGTATCAATTCCTAGTAGAACCTCGAGCAATATCAGTGGAAAAAAAAAATACTCGAACAATACCAGGAAAAAAACATGGACTGAATGTCTGAAGATGGCTCTATTTTTTGGTGTTTGTCGTCTGATAAATCTTTTCATTAACTGGATTAATAATGTTGTGTGTTATAATTGTGTTTGTTGATTTATATTAGGAGTGTATCACGTTAATTGATTCACTTTCCATTTTTAAACAACTGAGAGACCTATTTTTATGCAGATTGTCGTTACTGTATTCATGAATACAGATCGTGAATACATATGAATACAACGGATGACAGCTAGACTGCCCTATTTTTTCTACTGTATTCATGAATACAGTAGCTTGAATACATCGAATACATTAACATACTAACTAAAAAGGTACAATTGTAACAACATGACTTGTCATTTTGAGCTCTAGCACGTCGTTCGGCAGTTTGCGGCCTTGAACATCTTTACTTCAAGTATTATGACTTGTACCCGTAGTCAAAATTGAATTTCGGGAAGTTCGGAGTTGATTTGGAAAGAAAATTCTCATTTCAGAAGCTTTAAGTTGGAAGAATTGACTAAGGTTTGATTTTTGAGTAAACGACTTGGAATCGAGATTTGAAGGTCCCAACAGGTTCGTATGATGATTTTGGACTTACGGATTTATCGCGCGTTATGTGTTTTCATCAAATAACTTTCCTTAAAAAATTATAACTCACATGTTCATTCCGAATAATGGTGTCCCACTTACGGATTTCTCGCGCGTTATGCGTTTTCATCAAATAACTTTCCTTAAAAATTATAACCCACATGTTCATTCATGAGTGGGTGTCAAGGACCCATTCAAACTTCTTATTCTAATGGGATCGGGCCGTTCGCCTCGGCAGGATTTATGTACCACACTCTCATGAGAGCGGGTCGTCCACCTCGGCAGTTTAATAAATGCATCTATGGTTTGTTTCGTTCAACCTTTGGCAGTGCACAGTTTAATATTTATGTTGGATCGGGCCGTACGCCTCAGAATACCTATAAAAATATACTCATAGAATCGTGCGTAATATTTGGCAAGAAGCCAGAGTATCTGTGAGTCTTTCCCTGATTATATATATATATATATATATATATATATATATATATATATATATATATATATATATATATATATAGACACACGCACACATATACATATATTGAGGTGGAATTAGCTAATTAAGAGCTTGAGTTAACTGTACCACATATTTACATTTGTTTATTTCATTTATTTACTCTGCCTCATATTTGTTCACCTTCTTACTATACCTGATAGTATTGGACCACTAGTGAGTGTCGATGTCGATCCCTCGTCACTACTCCGAGATTAGGCTAGATACTTACTGGGTACACATGAATTTACGTACTCATACTACATTTGATGTACATTTTTGTGCAGGTACTTTTATGTCTGGTGGTCATTTAGGCACGGAGACACGGATGATGGGGGGACTTGCCGCGAGCTGCATTTCAGGTTACGATTGGCAGCCAACAGAGTCTCCTCCCGAGTTATTGTATTTTTCCTGTCTAATTTGTATTTCGGACAGATGGTGTATTTTATTTAATGCCTAGTTGATGCTTATGCACTCGTACACCGGGTTTTGGGGGTACTTATGAGTTGTTTAGTATTGTAGTTGGGAAAATATTATCATTTACTGTGTAAATTTTATTTCAGATTATTTAATTGAAGGAGAATTATAATTTCAAAATACTAACATGAATAATCGAGTTAATCAATTATTTTTGGATTGCCTGACAGCGGTGTTATGCGCCATCACAGTCATTAATGGATTTCGGGTCATGACAATATGGTATCAGAGCACTAGGTTCACTTAGGTCTCACGAGTCATGAGAGAGTCTAGTAGAGCATCACAGATCGGTACAGAGACGTCTGTACTTATCTTCGAGAGGCTACAGGGCGGTTAGGATCACTTCCCTTCTTGATTCCTCATCGTGCGATTTGATTCTTTCGAGGTTGTGCCTTTATTTCTTTCCTATTCAATCTTATGTAATGTGAAACGCTTGTTAAAGATTGGGAATCGAGGAATGGTCATGGTACTACAAACATGGTGCAAAATGTTTCTACCTGCGTATTTGATTGGGATATTATCGTCACCTTGCGGAAGTTCATCCTGTCGTTTCAGCTCAGTATCAGTATTACCTAAGGTTTTGAGATTTGACATTGATTGTTATGACGATTCGTGTGTTGCTATCGCACAGTATTAGTGTAATGGTAGGGTGCTTGGTCGAGGCAGTGAATGACTTGAAAGGAGGTTTTTTATCAGTACATGATTCGGTGGTTCAACATTTTATTTCCAGCGGAGGAAAGGTAATCGGACTATGAATGTTCGGTTTTGGGATAATGGAGTAACAAGACTTGGTATTTTCGAGTGTGGTGGAATTCTCAATTGTGATGTGGTGTCATCGTCCTTGTTGAACACGTTAAGGATCGCCGGTGTTATGGTCTTCTTCAATTTGCCTTCGAGGCAGGGTAGTGTGAGATGGTGCTGGAAAAACGGTTGTCAGAGATAGCAGAGTGTAGCAATTTCAGAATCAAATGGGTATTTCTAATGTTGATGGCTCGAGAAGAATGATCTTCTAAGAGGCTTGGAGTTGGTGGAAATTTATTAGCTCAAGTGTCACAGAGATGGATTCGGATTTGAGGCAATAATTGGGCAGCGAAGGACGAGGAAGGACATGCGGGAGGTGTTTTGTGGTGGTTGAATTGCTAGAAGGTCAAGTATGAACAACAAAAGACGAGGAGTTTCTTAAAGAAGAGTGGAAGAGTAACATATGGGTTCTGTGGTAGGATGGCCACACGCCTTGAGGAAAGTTTGGAGCCATTTGGGAATTCATAGTGGACAGGGACTAGGTCCATGGATTTTATTTGGATGCAACATGACTTCGAGTTTGGAATGCATTGTTGGACTTTTAGCTGATGTCAATGGGGAAGAAGGAATCTCTGTGGGTCGAGGATTATCCAATTGTAGCTTCAAGCTAAGTGGGAGAGCTCCACCGTCTATGATTGGATTGCGTGGTTGTCTACTTGTGCGGTTTCTGATTATCGGTGCATTGGTGGGTTATTACGATTAAGGAAAGAAAACGTTAGTGATAATGTGAGCAAAGGATTTGAGGAAGGTGTGCTATAATTGGCCTTATCGATTCATGTTCAGGCTTTGGGAAGACTCAAAGTCTATGCTTCGTGTGGATGTTATGTACAAGGAAAGGAATTCAGCTGGTTGCTTCTTTGAGAGGGTGTTCATGTGCTAGCAGGGCCTTGAAGGTTGAATATATTCAGGAACAAGTTAGAGTGGTTGACTCTCAAAAATGGTCCTAGTAGGTTCAAAATTAAAATGCGGTGCCTAAGGATTTCGAGTCTGTGGTATGGTTAAGTATCGATATTTTGGAGTGGATTATGAAAGAGGCTTGGAGTGTTCTATGTTATCACCGGTCTGTGGTGTAGCATTGGAGGAACGTGAGAAAATAACTTCGGACTTCTAGAGGAATTATCAAAATGGGTGTACCAGTTGAAGATGCGAATGTGCACTCAAGGAGGGTATGAGTTAGTTCGTGGGTCTTGAGGCAACGTGGTCTCGTGAAATAGGGTCATAATTGATTTGTGGCGGTACGTGCGAGAATTGATGGCCTCCATAATTGATTTTATCAGGAGGCATTCAAGTATTATAGACAGTTATGTGTGGATGGATCCCGAAAGAGTTATGGTGCTTTAGACCACTACTAGAGGATGGTATTTTCTGCGGTTATAGGAATTCAGTCGCGTGTTGCTATGGATCTCCTGAAAATGAGTTAAATGAAAGGTTTCTGTATGATGGAGTATTTATTCTATTAGTGGATCAGGAGTTATGATGGAATTCTTGTACTCTCCTGTATTGGTATGTTAGGTGCAGTGAGCGGCATGGGAATTGGAAGTTGAGGATCAAGGTTGCAGTTGATGTCGACAAGAATGTCATGAGCTCGGATGAGCAGGGAAGAATTAAGATGTTTAGACTGAGCTGGTATTGTCTTTAGCATCACCTGAGATGGGTGTCCTGTGTAAGAGGCTTGGTGTACCGATTTGCGAATTCCCGAGTCGCTTTACAACATTAGTATGGCCGGTGGTATGGATCTGCAGACTTGTTACCTGGTGTAGAAGGTCGTGGGAGCGTATCCCATAAGAAGATTGTATAAGTGTGACATGTAGTCACCTGATTAATTAAAGATTGAAACCAAGTATGGAGATTGTGGTACTATCGTTGATGTGAGAATTGATTCCTGGGGGGCTTTCGGTTCATTTGGTTGTGATCTACAAAAGTTTGTTCCGGATTTGACGGTGGTTCTTGTGTCAGGGAAAAAAAAGGTAAGTGTGGATCCTTGAAAGGTTATTATCCTAGTGCGGTACGGTTAGAATCGGCTTGAGGTCCGTGGATGGATCTAAATGTGAATGTAGGCTCTATATCAGGCTGGATGTGTTCATTTCAGCTTAGCGTTGTTTACGGAGGAGTCTTCGGGCCTTGGATGTTATTTTTGTCGTCAGCCATTCCGTGTAATCTCTATTGTGCCATGTGGGTGTTGATACCCAATTTTTCCTTAAATTATTTTCAAACTTGTATATATACTTTCAAAATCACTCCTTACAGTAACTGGTATTTTCTCACAGCTTTTCGTATTTTTGTCAAATTATTTTACTGTTTATTTAACACTTTATATTCCATAATTATTCATAAATGATATAGTTTCAAATCATTTTCTTTCTCAACATGTTATTTATATCCTATTTAATTCCCTTAGGATTTTATTATTTCTCAAAGTAGCCAATATTGTCATTATTTAGTTAATTTCAACAGTTTTTGCGATTATAGCACAAATGTGCATTTATACCATTTTTAAAACCAATGAGTGATCATTTATAGTTTTTATATCTTAGTCAATCGCCTTAATTTCATTTATTTGGTCTCAATTTATTTTTACACATTTATTAACTATTTTATTAATTAATTACCTTATTTAATTGGGTATTTAACGTTTAGCCCATTTTTATTTAAATTTTAACCAACTTTTAACCCAACCCCACCTGACCCAAAACCCATTCTCTAATCCAACCCAAACCCACAAATAACCCGGCCCAACCCCACACTTGATCTGAACCGTTGATCAAATGAGATCAACGGTCCAGATCAGTGTTACCATAATTAAACCTAATCACTACCTCCCTCCGACCCCTCATTCTCTCAACACGCACTCTCTCTTTATCTCTCTCTGTTACTCTTTAGTTCTCTCTAGAAGCCTCCTTTGGCTTCTCTTCTCCGATGGAGTCTGGTCATCTTCTCCGGCTGGTTCTCTAACCAGAAACCATGGCTCCTCATCGTCTCATGGCTATTTGTCCACTTTGCACCGGTCCAATGATACTCTGGGGCTCTCAGGCGAACCTGGAGCGGTCCAACTCATATCCCATGGTCCCGTTCCATTTTCCGGCCTCCCCGACCGTTTGAGTAAGTTTACAACCTGTTCCGGCTTAGGCCGGTCCGTCTTTGAGGTTCTTCTTACTTCTTTGGGTTCCACGAAACCCTAACCATATGTATTTCGATTTATTCTAGATATACTTTAGATCTATAGTATTCCGAAGTTTCTTTCCATGTTTTTCTCTGAAAACTTTCATCTTTAAACGATCTTTCAATTTTTAAAACTAGGGTTTCACAAACCCCTTTCAAATCAATTTTCCTTTACTTCTGCTTTAATGTTATTCTATGTTTTTCTTTGTTAATACGTTTTGATTCAATGCTTCTTACGGAAAATCCCCAATTTTTAGGTTTTTTAGTCCGTCTTGTTTGCTATGTTTAGCCACTCTGTATACTTCTTCTAGGCTCTCTATATGCTCTATGTTTCTTACTCTAATTCATGGTTAGGGTTCCTGATACCCTCTACTAACGCTGTGATGTTTTCTTCGAACCTATGGTTCTGTACTGATTTTTCGAATTGTTTCCCTTGATTGTGTGATACTTTCCTTGATTATGCCTGATTCCCTGTGATTTCAATTACATCCGAGATTCCCTCGACTAATTTTCATAATTAAACTCGTACTTTATTTTGTGAATATGCTATCAGTGTGTGCTTTCCTTAATTACGTGTTATGAACCTGGTCTTTATTACACACTCCATGCTTTTACTACCCCCGTTATGGTAAGATCACTCTAGTTGATTCCTTCCCCCGAATTAACTCTGATTGGCCCGTTTGAACTTGACTCCTTAATTAAAGGGAGTCTAGGCCTTTAATTGACACTGATTGGTTATTATTTCCATAATTATGTTAGACTAATTATTCCATACCTTATTTTCTTTACTCATTTTCAGAATTATAAACACCCTACTCTCTTTAGCATCACACAACCAATATATACACAAATACATACACAAATAACACTCATATTGCTCTGAACTCTCACTTGCTTTGCTGCATATTCTCTCTGGTTCTTCTGGCTACTCAGTCGGCTGAAGGCCAAGACTGAACAACTTATTATTGCTCTATTGCTCTGCATACCACTGTCCTATTGCTCTACTTCTCTGCACCTTGTTGTTCTATTCTTACTCCTAATTGGTATGTTTCTAGTTTAAGTTTATAGCATCCAACTAAACATGTTTGTGTTTGTATTGAGGTTTTAATTATGTTTCTGCTGTTTGCCTTGTAGCTTGTGTGTTTGTCTTACCCCTATGACCTCTCTTTCCTTCTGTGTTCAGCATGTCTATTTGTCTATGTGATTCCCCTTTCCCTTTAGTCTAACATGTCTATTGCTTTCCCTTATATGTTTCCATTATGAATCTGCCTGACTCCCAACACTATGAGCATGTACCCCCTAATACTTAATTATTATGTAAATCCTAATCATGGACCTAATATGTGACTCTGTTTGACACCCCTCAATCTGATGCTGTTAGATTCTTGGCATGAACATTCTGTGATAACTAGACTGTGATTGTTTAAACCATATAGCACTAGCCTAAGGGCTATTTGTCTGCAAGTCTGCCTCTACTATGTGACTTATTTGTCCCCCAGTCTCCCTATCTCTGTTTGTCTTTGGTTCCTAAACCATGTATGTTTTGGGTTGCTGATTGTCCTGTTTCTTTCTTCTGCAAACCAGTTTTCATAAAACAAATTCTCATGTTGATTTCTGAAGCTATTTTTTCAAATCAGTTATTTCCAAAAGCTACTTTTCAAACTCAACTCTTTTCTAAACTATAAGCACATCTCACTACTCTTAGTTCTAAGATCAGCCCCTTTCGTGTGAGCACTGCCTTGGGGACCTTTTAAGTACCCATTTAACTCTAACACACAAGGCGGGCATTCCACACTGCATTTACTCATTCCTGGCTAGGGTACTTGGGTGTGAGCACTTCCTCGGGTCTTCTGAGATCCTCAGGAACTCTGACGCACCTGGGTTACAAAAGGTCATGGCATTATTGGATATGGGACTTGGGCCTACTGTTAGGCCTTCTATAGTGTAACTTCTTAATTTACTTATTTATGGAGTTTGTGCAAGGTTGGTCTGCAATAATTAATTGTAAAAATGGTTATGGGCTGGATAGTGAAATAGGCGGGGTTGTGCATGCTTAGTATAATTATGCTATAGGATTTATTTTGTATATGTGTGGAATAGATACCATGCTTAGGAATACTTGCCATGCATGCATTAGAAAACATGTTTTAGGCCCGTTTATCTCAGCATCTTTGCCATACTCATGCCTCACTTAGAAATCATGTCCGTAGTTAAATAACTATAAAATGGTTGTTATAATGTTACTGTCTCTGCATCTTCACGATCACCATGTCTAGAAATCATGTTTTAGGTTAAAAACATTAATCGTCAATATTTGTATTAGAGATCATGTTACACTAGGAATTCATTCTCAGCATGCTCATATTGCTTATGCCAAACTCATGTGTTAAGGACATATTACTATTTGCATTAGAAATAATGTGCTAGGTTCGACAACTTAACTACACTTCTGTATTTCCTGTTTTGAGTCAAAATATGTGTTAATAAGTAAATTACGCCGTAAAATAATAATAGATTCTGATTTCTGAAAACATTTGTGCATTTAGAAAAGCATGCGTAGGTTTGCATCATTCTACACCCTGTATGCATTTAGATATCCTGTTTTGTAGGACACTGCATTCACATTAGGTTAAATACTCACTCCTTTACCACGATTAAATCTAAACAGGATAACTGGAGTTTGTTAAACCCGCCTAGGCAAGCCTTAGGCATTAAGTTTACTAAAACTGAGAAAATTGTCTCTTTGTATTGTTTAGATAATTACAGATCAGAATTCATAGTCTAGAACTGGTAAAAAGATTTCTTCTGAAACTCAGTAATCAGACTGCCCCATTATTGTATTCTCACTTAGACATCCTGCCTTAGGTTATGAAATTCAAGACCTCTTTGTGTTTGAGTCGTGCTAGTTATGTATATTAATTTGTGGAGGGATTCATGAGCCTCATATCTGCTCATGTGTGTCCCCTATACTTGCAGTCCTAAATGTTTTATTTGTCACTTAGAATTTGTCCTTTAAACCTAGGGGGTCGGCCTAGTACCTACCCTTTAGGATAGTAGTCCTAACTCCCTCCAGGATTGATAATATGGGACGGGTAATAGCACGCAATATAATCCTTGACTAACATACACTTTAATTAGCTTCACGGGGTGGGAAGGGTAGAATACGGATATGATGACCGGTGCGCTAATACCACGTGTAGCCCCTCTTCGAGGAGTGATTACCGGGTATTGCATTGATGTGATCCGTGTTACTTTAAACCTAGGATATTTTCTCAAATGTTTACTTCTAATTTCTTTTAAACTTTCAATAAAACTCCAATACTTGTTTGAAATCCCCTCTTATGTGAGACTTGCTTGTTATTTTCTTATTGTTTGAATTCACGAAACCGTTTGGCCGGGACCCACAATTGTGGATCTTGAGGGGTGCCTAACAGCTTCCCCTTAGGATAACTTCAAGACCTTACTCAATCTCTGGTAATGCAAACTAGTTCATGAGTTAACTACTCAATGTGCCCTAACGCACCATAAAAATCGTTAGGTGGCGACTCTTCCTTTAACTTCTTCCTTCCAAAGGAGTTTGTCCCAAAAATGTCCTGAACCCGATCTCCACGAGGAAAGAAGGGGGCAGACAACATGGCGACTCTGCTGGGGATTATAGGATTTTACCATTTCAAATTGTTTCGTGAATTTATGCCTTTATTTTAGATACTTGCGCCCTTTCCTACTCCCTTTGCATGCGATTAATTGTTTACTTCGAGTATTTATTTTTCAAAAATGTAACTGAAATGTCTCTTTGTTTCCTTTTTGTAACTGCTTTAAATCATTATTACTGTTTTTTTACTGCTTTATTTAACGTGCAAATACGTGACAACTTGTTTTAAGTACTTATTGCATAAATCATGCTCAACATTCATGCTTCACTCGTGCCAAACAAAATACTATAGCAACGCTTGATGAGTGGTTGATCTTCCTATATTATTACCCCCTAAATTCGGAAAGGCTTATTAGCGGTAAAACCAGTCGATCAGCGGTGCAGTCGACGGTTCTGTGCCTTTCCCCTTTGAGTTGTCCGCTCAAACGTACCAGTCTAAAACCACATAGAAACCTTACTCTATCGAACTGTTGCATGCATCATGGTCAAACCTAGTCAAAGCTAAAGTGTTGTCTGCACAATAGCTTTTAAGATAGCCTTATCCAAAAGTCCACCGGGTTTCCCTGAACCCAAATGGACGCCCTCACGTTCTATGTATTTATTTGGAGAACTAAATGTTTCTTGCTAATTATTGACGTTAAATAGTCGAGCCCGATGGGGATAAGGGCCTAACCTATTTGTTTTGCAGAAAAAAAAAATTAGGCACGAAGTCCCCAGATTCGGCATGGTCTCCAACATTCACCCAAAATTGCTGAGTTGGTAGGAGGATTTACACTCTAGCGACAAAGCTATCGTCAGGAAACATTTGGGTAATCTACCATCACTTCTGGAAATCCAGCCTAACAAAATGATAGTAGAGGCTGCTACCCTATTTTGGGATCGCGAAAGGTCTGTGTTCCGCTTTGGGAGCATCAGAATGGCACCGTTGATAGAAGAGATAGGAGGGTTGGCTAACCTAGTATGGGAAACACCGGGTTTGCTGGTGCCTGAGAACCGCACATGCAGAATTTCCTCAAAATGATGGGTCTGAAAAGGACGTGGAGTTGGTATGTCTGGAGGATTCGTACATTCCTTTTGATTACCTGTACAAACGGTATGGCTAGAGAAAATCATACCGTACCTACCATGACGAGTTTGCTATCACCTCTCTGGGACACGTCCATTGCCGAGTGTTCGTGTTTATGGTCTGCTTTTTGGGATTGATCGTGTTCCCGATGACGAAAGAAAGGATCCATACCAGGTTAGCCATGGTAACTAAGACCGTAATGGAAGGGTTAAATGGGCAATATTTCAGAATTGTGCCTATGATCGTTGCAGAGATGTACCGGGCTTTAGAAAAATGTCAATAAGGAGCAAAACATTTCGAGGGTTGCAATCTGTTACTCCAACTCTGGCTTGTAGAACATCTCCAAAAAGGGGAATATCGACAGGACATCCACCGCCAAATGTGGGATGACCACATTGCTTTCCATCACCCAAAGCGAATGAACTATATCCCTCGCATGTTCGCTCAACCTGAGGACGCCGAAGGATGGGTCAAGCTCTTTGATAACCTGACTGAAGAACGGGTTCAGTGGATGTTCCAATGGTTTCCAACGAATGAGTTCATCATTCGATCCCGAGACGCATCATTTCTGGCACTGATTGGTCTCAGAGGGACTTACCCTTACGCCCCTCTTCGAGTTATGAGACAGGCAGGAAGGAAACAAGTCATCCCTAGGGTCGAGAAGATGAGCCATATCCGAGCCGACTTTGAAAACAATGACAGTCCTCACAGGTGCCAAGCTCAACACCTATGGCACTGCAAGGTTATACTCGAGAAAGACACCATCGAGTCAGACATGTATCACGCCGATTATACCCCTTTTTATCCGGGTTAGTTAGAAGAAGACTTGGGTGGTCAAAGCAAGCAAGGGTATGTCCGAGGTCACAGGGTTATAAATAAAAAGGCTGAAGCACAAGTCAAGTTCAACCAGTTGCGTAAAAGGATCCATGAGAATGAGGATGATCACCACAAGATACATGAGTCCAACAAAATACTGATCGAGGAATGGAAGGACATGGCTATTAGCGCCAACAAAAGGCTGGGATATTTGGAACGAGGTATAATTGATTTAGAAGAAAAGTTCATCAAAAGGGTTGAAGATTGTCAAAAGGATGAGGTAGCTGCAGGGGGATATTTAGCCAGAACTTATCTACTGCTGGGACTTCACGAGCTGGGAAGGCTGTTAGAAGAAAGCAGGAATGCCGAATCTGGGGAAGGTCCTTCTGGGAC
>ML323868.1:0-25979 GCA_005239505.1 Nicotiana paniculata
TTCTGCGCTTACATCAATTGACTTACGATGTACTCTCACGTACGAAAACATGGGGTGTAACAAGAAAATCTTTGAAGAAAGTCCGGAATAAACCCTAATTTAGAAAGAGTGACAAAAAATCCAAATTAATTAATTAAAACAGGAGATCTTTTAGGGAAAACATTTAATAATATTCAAATCATCTCAGATCTATAAAGTTTTGAAAAAAAATAAACAATAATGAAATAGGGTATTCAGAAAAATAGCAGAGGGGAAGAGAATAGGTTAAGAACCCATAGTTTCGTAATAAAACAAGGAAATATCCTGACTTACAAACAATAAATGGCCTGAGACAGGAAAGTTTCAATCGAGAACCCGTTGGGTTTCCTTGAGATCTTCTCAAGGATCCAAGAAATCAAAGAGTCATGGCGTATAGAAGACCAAGGCAGGTCGGAGAAGACATAGAAGCACTATAGGGAGGAGATTTATGCCAGTGACGGCGTTTAGGGTTAGGGTTCGGTCGAGAGAGAGTTGAGAGACGAGGGAGATGATGACGGCGGAGTTGGAGGGAATGAAAGGATTAGGGGTTAGGTTTTAGGATTAATTAAGGTAAGAGGGGTTGTGGACCGTTGATCTAAAAGATCAACGGCCACGATTAAACAGGGTATTAGGTCGGGCAGGTATAGGTTTGGGCCTAAGGGGTTTGGGCTGGTTAGTGGTGTTAGGTCTGAAATTAAAAGGGGTTATTTATTAAATACCCAAATAACTGATAAAAGATAACTTATAAAATAATTAACAAATTACAAAAAATAATTTTCATGCATAGAAATGTTTTAAAAATAATTATTCAACGTTTTTTAAAAAAATACAATGAGATACTTTCTAGTAAAATAATGTAATAATGCATGCATGGGCTATAATTACAATGTTTTTGCAATTGTAACCCCAAGATGTAAATATGGCTATTTGTGCAATATTTTAAACCTAATATAAACATAAATATCAATATTAAGCCATGAAATTGTTATAAAGTCATTTATGATGCAATTAGTAATTATTTATATAATAAAAATACTGGGATAAATTAACTAAAAATCCTTGGAAAACGTAGAAATTATAGGAAAATTTCAATTTAAAAATATTATAAGGAAAAATTGGGTATCATCAGCCGCCCCTCTTTACCCGGGAAGGATGAAAGAGTTGTCGGGTAAAGATATGATGGCCAATTTTGATCGAGCGAAATGGTTTGAGAGATTTAGGCCTCACTTTGATTTCTGAGCTACCTAAATATCCCTAATTTTATAGGAATCAGGCCGTGTGAAGTTCTGGATTCATCGGCGGAGTATACCGATGAAGTTACCACAAGGACGGTCACGAGATTTCGGGATAGGTGAAGAATGGTTATGGTGAGTGGTCAGGTTTGAGATAATTTGTAGGAACTGGAGAGGGATTGCTCCTGTTAGGATAATGTTTGTTTATTGGGTCACCTGCAAGTAAAGAGATACTACGAGCATATATTTGTGCGGAAATTTAAACATGATGCAGATTCCCTTCGGACCATGAGAATTGTCTTCAGACGGTTAGGATGACGTCTTTATACCATGATGTCCCGGGCCATGAATTGTTCAGTGAGGGATTCGCAAGCCATGAAATGATGTTCTCGGGCCATGAAAATGGTGCCTCTGAACAATGACGCCTTTGAATAATGATATGCAACTTTGAGAGATCCTCATGCCATGGCATAGTGTCTTCCGGCTATGAGGATGATGCCTTTAGACTATGACGCCTTTGGACAAGTTGGCGATATTTCAGCCCATGAGATGCAATAATATGATGTCAATAGCAACAAGACAAGGCTTAGTCTTGTGATGTTGAGGGCAGAGCTTAGCCCTAAATAAGAGAAAATATATAGTGCCAGAGAGATAGTGCTTAGTCTCGGTAAATAGAAAGGCAATGATTAGCCTTATGCAAGTAGGAGGCAGAGCTTAGCCTCATGAAAGATTCGGGACAGGGCTTAGTCCCATGCAATTAGAAGGCAGAGCTTAGCCTTATGCAAATATGGAGGCAGGGCTTAGCCTCATGCAGATGGAGACAAAGCTTAGTCTCATGAAAAGTTCAGGACAAGGCTTAGTCCCATGCAAGATCCCGGACATGGCTTTGTCCCATGCAGATGAAGGAAGAGCTGAGCCTTATGAAAATGGAGGCAGGGCTTAGCCTCATGTAGATGGATACAGAGCTTAGTCTCATGCAAGATTCTGGAGAGGGCTTAGTCCCATGCAAATAAAGGCAGAGCTTAGCCTTATGCAAATATGGAGGCGGGGCTTAGCCTCATGCAGATAGAGATAAAGCTTAGTCTCATGCAAGATGCGGGACATGGCTTAGTCCCATGTAGATGAAGGCAGAGCTTATCCTTACGCAAATATGGAGGTGGGGCTTAGCCTCATGCAGATAGAGACAATGCTTAGTCTCATGCAAGATGCAGGACACGACTTAGTCCCATGCAGATGAAGGAAGAGCTTAGCCTTATGCAAATGGCGGCACGACTTAGGCTCATGCACATGAAGACAGAGCTTAGTCTCATGCAAGATTCTGGACAGGGCTTAGTCCCATGCACATGAAGGTAGAGCTTAGCCTTATGCAAATATGGAGGCGGGGCTTAGCCTCATGCAGATAGAGACAGAGCTTAGTCTCATGCAAGATGCGGGACATGGCTTAGTCCCATGCAGATGAAGGCAGAGCTTATCCTTATGCAAATATGGAGACAGGGCTTAGCCTCATGCAGATCGAGATAAAGCTTCGTCTCATGCAAGATGCGGGACATGGCTTAGTCCCATGCAGATGAAGGCAGAGCTTATCCTTATGCAAATATGGAGACAGGGCTTAGCCTCATGCAGATCGAGATAAAGCTTCGTCTCATGCAAGATGCGGGACATGGCTTAGTCCCATGCAGATGAAGGCAGAGCTTATCCTTATGCAAATATGGAGACAGGGCTTAGCCTCATGCAGATCGAGATAAAGCTTCGTCTCATGCAAGATGCGGGACATGGCTTAGTCCCATGCAGATGAAGGCAGAGCTTATCCTTATGCAAATATGGAGACAGGGCTTAGCCTCATGCAGATAGAGACAGAGCTTAGTCTCATGCAAGATGCGGGACATGGCTTAGTCCCATGCAGATGAAGGCAGAGCTTATCCTTATGCAAATATGGAGGAGGGTATTAGCCTCATACAGATAGAAACAAAGCTTAGTCTCATGCAAGATGCGGGACATGGCTTAGTCCCATTCAGATGAAGGCAGAGCTTATCCTTATGCAAATATGGAGATAGGGCTTAGCCTCATGCAAGATGCGCGACAGGGCTTAGTCCCATGCAGAATAAATAGCAGATGATAGCAGAGTTTTCTTAGTTGATAGTAGACTTCAGTATTGCGGTTGTTATGAATATTGTGACTTTGAAACATGTATATTCTTTGTTCTTGCATCCAAAGAAAAATTGTGAGTTCTGTAAAGGGGAAGGTTGGTTCGCGCCTCCGTCAGCTTGCTTTGCTTGGTCCGGGGATCTTGTTCAAATCATTGGGGTTGCGTTTCGCTAAACAGAGTTATTTGGCAAGAGAGCATGCACAATTTTCAAAGGACATACTAAAATATTTTAAGAAATTTGTTAGATGAACTTATGACAGTGACACGATCCGAGGCATTGCGACTTCTCTTTCCGTAGAATTTTGAGGGCCCTCCTCAAAATTCTGCCCCAGTTAGATGGACAAACATCTCTGACTACTGTACATGCTGCGAACAACTGAACTTGCTTTGGAATTTTTAGGGTACTCCTCAAAATTCTGCCCAGTTTTCGATTATGGGGGAAATAAGATTCTTATTTAATTGTGACCGAACCCATAGGGCTGTCTATGTATCCCTTCTTAAACAGGAATCAGTTTGAGCATAGTTCAATTTACAACATTTTTGGAAACATAAATAATTACACATAGTATTGCTTGACTGCATCTGAATTGATCGATTTTGGCCAGACTTCTCCGTCCATTCCTGTGAGTATGACGGCCCCCCTGTCACTACTCTGTGAACCATGTAAGGTCCTTTCCAGTTGGGAGATAATTTCCCTTTGGCTTCATCCTGATGCGGAAAGATCTTCTTCAACACCAGCTGGCCCGGTTTGAACTGTCTAGGATTGACTCTTTTGTTGAAGTCTGTGGACATCCTGTTCTGATAAAGTTGTCAGTGACATAGCGCATTCATCCTTTTTTCGTCTATGAGGGCTAGATTCTCATAACGGCTCTTTATCCATTCTACGTCGCTGAGCTCAGCTTCTTATATGATCCTTAATGAATGAATCTCTACTTCGGCGGGAATAACAGCTTTAGTACAATAAACCAGCAACTAGGGTGTTGCCCCGGTTGATGTGCGGACTGTGGTACAGTATCCTAGTAAGGCGAATGGTAGTTTCTCATGCCACTGTTTGTAATTCTCTACCATTTTCCTCAATTGATATTTTTGTTGGCGCCTTCTACGGCTCCGTTCATTTGAGGTCTGTATGCTGTGGAATTCTTGTGCTTGATTTTGAAAGTCTCGCACATGGCTTTCATCAGATCACTATTGAGATTGGCGGCATTGTCAGTGATGACGGATTCTGGGACTCCGAACCGACAAACAATCCGGTCACGGACAAAATTTGCCACAACCTTCTTAGTCAGTGCTTTGTAAGATGCTTCTTCGACCCATTTGATGAAGTAATCAATAGCCACTAAGATGAACCGATGCCCATTTGAGGTGATGGGCTCGATTGGACCAATGACATCTATTCCCCAGGCGGCGAATGGCCAAGGTGAGCTTGTTGCATTGACTCATTTGGCGGTACTTTTATCATATCTGCATGCACTTGACATTGGTAGCATTTTTGAACATATCGGATGCAATCTATCGAAGAATTTACTCAAGTCTACTATATGATCCGTGGCCTTCTTAGATTTAATGATGACATCGTCCACATACACCTCAGTCTCTTTATGTATCGTGTCACGAAAGATAGTAGCCATGGCCCTCATGTAGGTGGCTCCAGCATTCTTTAGGCCGAGCGGCATCATCTTGTAACAGTATACACCCTAGGGTGTAATGAAAGCGGTTTTTTCAGTTCTTCCCCGTCCATCCAAATTTGATGGTAACCGGCGAAACAATCTACAAAGGACTGGAGTTCATACCTGGCACAACTGTCTATTAAAATGTGTATGTTTGGGAGTGGGAAATCATCCTTTGGGCTAGCTCTGTTGAGATCTCGATAATCGACACAAATTCTAACCTTCCCATCCTTCTTCGGAATTGGCACGATGTTGGATAACCAAGTTGGGTATTTAACTACCCTGAGGACCTTGGCCTTAATTTGCTTGGTAACCTCCTCTTTGATTTTTAGGCTCATATCAGGCTTGAATTTCCCGAGTTTCTGCTTTACTGGTGGACACATCAGGTTTGTGGGGAATTTGTGGGCCACAATGGATGTACTTAATCCTGTCATATCGTCATATGACCATGCAAAGACATCCTCATACTCTTTCAAGAACTGAGTGTACTCTTCTTTCTCTGACAGCGATAAGTGAATGCTGATGCGGGTCTCCTTGACTGTTTCACAACCTCCCAAGTTAATTATCTCAGTTTCGTCCAGGTTGGACTTGGGCTTGTTCTCAAAATCCTCTACTTCTTTGACGATTTCCTCGAGTATGACATCCTCTTCTTATGAATCACTATCCTTTTATTTTGTTGCCTCATTACATGTCACAATTGTCGGTTCATTGAGATAGGAAATGGTAATGCATTGGGGAATGGGAATAATCAAAAGAAAGAAAGAGAAACAAAAGGTAGCCAACTCAGTAAGAGGTATGAAAAGAATATTTGCGGTGTTTAAAAACATATTGCGGAATGTAAATTCGTGTCCTATTTTAGGATCCTCGTTGTGCCCGAGGTAGGCCTAGCGACAAGTTGTTTTGGAGAATTTAGATACCAATAAATGCCTCATTTCATTAATATAAAAAATAGACGAATCCCAAAACGACACTAGGATAATAAAAGAAAAGTCACTACTGACACTTGGCCTAATTACATTTGGAGAAGCAAATAAATATAATCTACTTGGTCCCAGAAGGACCTTGCCCAGGCTTGATCATTTTGACTCCATCAATCAGGTCCCCTAGTTTGCGCATGCCCAACAACATGTATACTCTTGCTAGATGTCCTCCATCGCCTCCATTAGCATTCTGGCAGTCGGTGATTCTTTTCCTTGTCTTTTCCCCTAACTCCATCAAGCCCTGTTCCAGATATTCCACCCTTTCGTTAGAGGTGTTAGCCATTCCCTCCATTCCCTGATTAATCTATTGTCTGTCTCGTGTATCTCCTGATGTTCGGCCTCAGTGTCATGAATCCTCTTGCGCAACTTGTTGTACTTTACTTGGGTTTTTGCATCTTCGTATATGAACCTGTTTCCCTGACCAATTCCTGGCTCAACTTTCCTAGCTAAGTTGTCCTCCAACCATGCCGGGTAAAAGGGTGCATGCCCCGCATGATACCTATCTGGCTCGATGGTGTCCTTCTCCACAATAATCTTTGAGTGCCATATATTCCGTGCTTGACACTTGTAAGGGATGTCGTCGTCCTGAAAATCTGCCCGGAAATTACTTATCTTTGCGACCCGCGGTATGATCTGTTTCCTTCCCACCTGCCTCATAACACTGATGGGAAGATAAGAGTATATTCCCCTTAACGTGATCAACACTAAGTGGGTAGCGTCGCTTGACCTGATGATGAACTCGTCAGTAGGGAACCATTCAAACATCTACTAAACCTGATCCTCAGTCAAATGGTCGAAGAATTACACCCATTACTTAGCACTCTCTGGTTGAGCAAACCCGTCGGAATATAAGTCATCCGTTTAGGGTGATGGAAGGTAATATGGTCATTCCATGCCCTTCGTGGAAACTCCTGACAAGATTGACCCTTTTGGAGATGCTCCATTAACCACAAATGCAGTAGCAAATTGAAACCCTCGAAATGTGTGGACCCTTTATGGCAGTGGTCTAAAGCCTGGTAGATATCAGCTATAATAATAGGGACTATGGTGTATGTCTGGCCCTCGATTCCCTCCATTAGAGTCTTGGTGACCATAGCCAGCCTAGTGTGAATTCTTTCTCTTTTCATTGGGAACACTATCATACCCAAGAAGAAAATAATGAACACGAAAACTCTGCGGTGAATATGACCCAAGGAGGTGATGGAAAAATCATCATGGGAAATATGGTAGGACTTGATATGACCGTATCTCTCATACAAGTAGTCAAATTGTATATAAGGTTTCTTTAAGCACTCCAAATCGGGTTTCTTTAGAAATCCCCTACCAATGCGATTTTCTGGTACCAATAACCCAGGGTTGTCCCAAGGTAGCCCAGCAAATCCCCCGATATCTTCTAGAAGCAGAGTCATTTCTATATCCCCGAATCGAAACGCTGATTTTTCACGATCCGAGAACATGGTTGCAGCTTCTATCAATAGGTTATTTGGCCGGATGTCTAACAGAGAAGGCAAATTTCCCAAGACCTTCTTTCACATGTTTTTTTTCACTTGAGAAAAGATCTTTCCACCAGTATAGCAGTGGTGGTACATTTTGGACCATGCCGAACCTGGGGACCTCGTGCCTCATTTTATGCAAAATAAATAAGGTTAGGCCCTTTCCCCCTCCAGATTCGACTATGTATATATCGATGATTAGCATATTGGCATTTAGTTCTCCAATATTAGTGCACAAAATGTGGTTGCGTCCGTTGGGATTATGGAAATCCCGGTGCACTTTTGGATAAGGTTGTCTTAAAGGGTTATTATGTGGACAACATACTAACCCAGCTAGGTTTTCCCATGATGCATGTATAGTTATTATTAGTGTAAGGTTGATATGGGGGTCTACACTGGTACCCTCAAGCAGACAACTTGAGGGGGAAAGGCATGGAACCATCGGTTGCACCGCTGATCGACTAGTTTTATCGCAAATAAGTCTTTCCAAGTTTAAAGGGTGATATATAGGAAGAGCGCAACAACTCATCCAACGTTGCTAAAGGATTGATTATGAACAAGTGGAATATGATGTTGAGCATGATTTATGCAGCAGTAAATTGCATTTTAATAATTGAAAGATGTTTAAGAAAAGAAAGCAAAGAAATAAGTCAGTTTCTGCAGTAGAGGAAATCATAAATGCTCAAAAAGGGCAATTAAATTCACATAAGGGGAAAGAAATAAGTTAGTTTCTCCAGTAGAGGGGTTACAAATGAAATTAGCGCGCAGGTCGTCATATCCCTTTACTACCAGATTACCTCCCCCCCCCCCCCCCATAGCAATTTTATAAGGGGTTTTAGTTAAAAGAACTCTTAGCGTGCATTACCCGTCTATTCCTTGTGGTCCCGAAGGTGTGTAGGGCCTCTATTTTAGTCAGTTCTAGACTCTCCTAAAGTGTTTAAAAAGGAAAAATCTAAGCGACAACAAAGAACAAACAGGACTGTCAAGTAAGACAACAATTAAGGGTCCATGTTTACCTCCACAAAAGAACAGGCTATTAGCACGTCTCAAACAACAAGATTTCAAATGTTTCAGAAAAGGTCCTAGAACATGATATCTAGGTGATCATGACAAATAGAGAATGTGCAACATTATGTTAAGGCAAAGTGGTAAAGACCTAATCAGCTTGCCTGCTGATTGTTAGAACCTATTGAATCTGGGCAGTCACAAATAAACAAAGCATAGTTTTACAATTTTTATAAGGCCTTAATTACCTATAGGCTTGCCTAGGCGTGGTTCAGGGATACCCTATAACATGCTGTCTAAGAATTCAAACTAAATTCTGGAAATTGACAAAAGGAAAGCAAACAGTTTGAGTTTCAATATGTCCTATAAACATGCTTTTGTAGGTGCGGATTATCACGAAACTGATTCATACATATTTATCCTATAACATGGCGTCTAGGCGTTGAAAATGAGTTTAAACATTCATATAGACAGAACGGTTATTGATTTAGGCGATGTAGACATGATTTAAAGCGAATACAAACACAGTACTAAAGCAGGATTTCTAATGCACACCAAAGATGGACATTTTTATTAAGAAGAATTACAGCGGTAACTTAATAACATGATTTCTACCCGTTCTCCCTATAAAAATCATATAAGAATCCCTCCCCTTTTACTAATTTCCCCAATATCTATTTACAAAGGTTGTTATTACAGATTATAGTTCAGGATGCCATAGTTTCATAGCCAATAGGGTGTCCTGGTGTGTCAAAGTTCCCTAAGGACCTCAGAGATCCCGAGCAATGCTCACACCAAGATCCCTTGAGTAAGGAAGTGATTATGTGCAGGGTGGAAAGGCCAACCCCAATGTGCTAGAGTTTGGAGGAATCTCATGGAATCCTAGGCAGTACACACATTGGGGGGAAAAACTTAAGTAATCTAAGAGTAGAAGTGAGAGTTCTTGACATAGTTTGGAAGAACTTAGTAAAAATAGTATAGAGGTAAAAATTTCAGCAGTGAAAAGGTTTTCAGGAATACAAACAGTTCTTTAAAATGTTAAGAGTAAAAAAATTTTGGAAACAATTCTGAGAAGAAGAAAGATTCAACAAGCAACCACACAGTCATAACACTTAGAGTGCCTAGATAAAAACCATTTATTACTTGTTTTTAAGTGAAGGAAAACAAGTTTACAATCAGGGATCATGGGATTGGGAACATAGAGGCTTAAGTCATAAACACATGAACAGGGTAAAAAGGGAAGCACATTGACCAACTAGTACACAAAAAAAATAGGAACTGATTGACAACCACAACATAAAAACTATTTCTTCGAAGTATTAGCAAGGGGATCATGCTTCAAAATTAAAGTTGTAATGGATAATAAACATAGAGACAGAATATGAGAATGGTTAGGTTGAAGACCGGGGTCTACTACATAGAGCCAGTCATGCCAATTAGGATTAACCAAATATATTAGGAGTCTATGATACTGATATGAGTATACTAGTCAAGGGAAGTAAACAAGAACCCAAGTAAACATGCTGGCCAAGTATCACACAAGAGAAATGAGACCTAGACATGCTGACGAAACATTTGAGCAAGAGAGGGTAAGACTCCACCATATTGAGCAAAATAGCAAACAGGAAGACAATTAAATACATAACCAATTAAACTAGTGAGGAAATAGCCATGGATTTAACAACTATGGAGAACATAGGTTTGAATTTCAGAATTGAAATAAGAACATACCAGTTAAGGAAGCAAGATACAGAAAGTAAAGCAAGCAGAGTTCCACAGTTTGGCCTTGGCTTTCAGCCGGCTAGACAAGAAGTTAACACAAGTAGCAGAAAAAGAGAGAAGAGAGATAATTTTGTGTGAGTGTGTGTTCTTGAACTAATGTTCATGTGTGAACGGTAAAACAAGAGTGTATATCTAGTACCTTAGGAGTAGAAAACATAAGGTAAATGAATCAGAAGTTAGTCAATTAAGGGCAATCATAAAGTCACAGAATCAAATCATATAAAGGGGGTTAAGAATAGACCCCTTAATTAGGGGGTAATCGAGTAACAATAACAAAAGGGGTTTAATTAAGGCAAATAGTCCAAATTATACCAAATAAGGGATCAGTAAGAATCCCAAAATTATACGGGCACTTAATTAAGGTAGAGATGACCACTTAAAGTCATAAACAAGGAAACAAATACAATCTATGCACACGAATCTTAACAGTAATCCGCAAAACCTTCAATAGAATACTAATTTCTGGGAAAGAATTACTCAAATTCCATAAATAAAAATTAAACTAAGTAAGACCTCACAGAAATATAGAACTTAGCCGGAAAAGCAGGTTCGAACCCTAACAGAGATAATTAGGGTAAAACTACAAAAATACTGGATTTAACAAGGAAGAAGGTTTAAGTCCAAAAGATAGAGTAAACTAATACGATTGTTATCACAGAAATACCCAGAATCGAAGCAAAGATTGAAGAAATCAATATATCATATAAAATCTACTAGGGTTTGCAAAAATCAGTCACGATGATGAAAGAACACTTATTAAAACACTAAGAGGTTAGAAAATCTTTGAAGAAAGTCCGGAATAAACCGTAATTTAGAAAGAGTGAAAAAAATCCAAATTAATTAATTAAAACAGGAGGAATTTTGAGGGAAAACATTTAATAATATTCAAATCATCTCAGATATATAAAGATATGACAAGAATCAATAGTAATGAAATAGGGTATTCAGAAAAATAGCAGAGGTGAAGAGAATAGGTCAAGAACCCATAGATTCGTAATAAAACAAGGAAAGAGCCTTACTTTTAAACAACAAATGGCCTGAGGCAGGCAAGTTTCAAACCAGAACCTGTTGGGTTTCCTTGAGATCTTCTCAAAGATCCAAGAAATCGAAGAGCCATGGCGTATAAAAGACTAGGGCTGGTCGGAGAATACATAAAAGCACTATAGGGAGGAGGTTTACGCTGCTGACGGCCTTTAGGTTAGGGTTCGGTCGAGAGAGAGTTGAGAGACGAGGGAGATGATGACGGCGAGGTTGGACGGAATGAAAGGGTTAGGGTTTAGGTTTAGGATTAATTATGGTAAGGGAGTTTGTGGACCGTTGATCTAAAAGATCAACGGCCACGATTAAATGGGGTATTGGGCCGGGCAGGTATAGGTTTGGGCCTAAGGGGTTTGGGCTGGTTAGTATGGTTAGGTCTGAAACTAAAAGGGGTTATTTATTAAATAACCAAATAATTGATAAAAATTAATTTATAAAATAATTAACAAATTACAAAAAATAATTTTCATGCATTGAAATGTTTTAAAAATAAATATTCAATGATTTTAAAAATAAAACGAGCTACTTTCTAGTAAAATAATGTAATAATACATGCGTAGGCTATAATTGCAAAGTTATTGCAATTGTAACCCTAAATATTTAAATGTGGCTATTTGTGCAATATTTTAAACCTAATATAAACATAAATAGAAATATTAAGCCATGAAATTGTTATAAAGTCATTTGTGATGCAATTAGTAATTATTTATATAATAAAAATACTGGGATAAATTAATTAAAAATCCCTGAAAAATGTAGAAATTATTGAAAAATATAAATTGATACCAATGCATAGTTTTGAAGGCATATATGCATTTAAAATATTATAGGAAAAATTGGGTATCAACACTATGATTATTACACTATATTATAAATGGGTGTGTTAGGATGAAGTTGTTGATGTAGTTATGAGTTAGACAATACACGTCGGTAATAGGTCGGTGTTTAATCCAAAAATATTTCTCGGTCAAAATCAATATAAATAATTTAGAGAATAAGACAAATGATAGAAATAATTGACAAGGAAAGAAAATTCAAAATAAATTGACAATCTCTCCCAGAATTGTGGTGAGAACCTTATGAATAAAGTAAAGAGTAATTGTATATAATTCAATATTAATCAAATTCCATTACAAATGTGAATTAGGCCCTTATATAGGAATACAACATTATAACGATTTTCTTACATAATTTGGGCTTGTTAATGGCATTAATTGCCTTGATTACCCGTTACCATATATAATTATAATAGAAGCATTTATTATTAAGGATTTCCCGTAATCACGAGTAATGTCGATTTCCCTTCCTTATTTATCACATATTCATGCATCTTCTCTCGTTAATGGTCTTTATATATTCCACTCCTATTTCTTCTTTTCCATCTGTCAGAGCCGGTTCCTTTCCCAAAGAAATACCGGGGTGTTCCTCCGGTGCCTTCTTGAATTCTTTAACTCGTCTAATTAGAAATGCCACTTGTCACCTTGTTGATGGTCCATATGTCATGCCCTGACACCTCGATGATAGCCAATGTGTCATCCCTTTTTCCACCAATATAGATAGTCCCCCCACTTTCTGAATATTCTCAACTGAGTATTCGGGAAGTTGTATGTATTTATGGTGGGAATTCGTTGTCTCCGTTTCTCGAGTATCGTAATTCATTTTTCAGAACCGGTGCGACATACATCACGTGCATTTAATTCTCAAAACATGTGCCTTACCCCAACTGGTTCTACGGTTTTCAGCGCCTTTTTTGTGTTTTCTTCGGCTGCATCAGTCACGAAGTGATTGTTCTATTATGACAGTTCATAATGATCTACCTTGATGACATTTTCTTCTCCTTATAAATACTTTACGATGCTTGATTTATGAAAACCACTTCCTTCCTCTTTGCATTCATCTCCCTAACTTTTTCTCGTATTTCTTCTTCTTTCTTCTGTAATTTTCTTTGAAAAAATATCTTCTTCAACACCAGACCCTCGTAAAGTGGTGATTGTTGATGAACTTTCTCTTCTACTGCACCTACTAGGAGTAGTAGAGGTGGCAGACTCCGCAGTCTAGGTTCATTATCTACTCGTGGTTCTACTACATAACCCCTATATCTTATTTTAAGGGAAGGGATCAGAACGAACCCATGCGTGAGCCTACAATTTCTGAGATTGTTCCTCAAGAATTTTCTTTCGTATCGGACCGTTAATCTATGAAAAAGAAAGTTTCTTCTATAACATCTCCCAACAGTGCTGAACATTACCCGAGTATGATCACTCCAGGACTTGAATGTCACTAGAAACCAGATTTTCCAGTATTGATTCTTGGTGCAAATCAGAGAATCACTTCTTACCATACTGGTTTTTTTTGTTTACACTTATCCTTTCACTTTAGGGTTTAAGCCTTGCCGCTATTTCAATGTTTGCCTCGGTCAAATCGGTCCCATCATGTGGACGGAAGTTGCTTGCCGTTGCTACTTGTCAGATTAGGTTTCTGCTCCTTTTATCTTTCGTCATTTGCTTCACCTTTATTCTCAACTGTTTCGTAAAGGTGTCTTTTCTTTCGTGGCTAGAAATATAAAGGTTTTTAGTCAGCCCCGAGGATGATCGTGATTGGTATGCCCGATTTGTTGCTGCCCTCACTCATGGATTAGTGGGTGATGAGAACATGTTTTTTCTTGAAAAATGGAACTTTGCACATAAGTGTTTCTCTCTTTTTCTTTAACTTTATTTGATGACTTGAATTTCTTCACATGAACATATATTCAATTTTTTCAGTAACCATGGAAGTTTTCTAAGAGTTTTCTGACTTCCGTGCTTGGGTAGAAAAAATGTTAATTGTTGTTCCCATGTATAAAAGATCTTAGAAATTTCTTTCACAGAAATTCGGATAGAAAGTGAAGACTCACAGTACCTTTTTATTATTGGTTTCCTTCCTTTTTGCTTGTTCCTTTCTTTTAATATACATAAATTTCCCGTGTTCTTATCACGACCCCAATTCTCCCTCTGTGGATTGTCGTGACGGCACCTAGTCTCTACGACTAGGTAAGCCTAACACTTTGCGGAAAATGAAATGAAAGCATGAACATTTATAAGCTACTAAGAAGTCTTAACTATTCTATACACATTTTCTATAGAAAAGAGGGGAAAATGAACATAAAGGGATACAGGGGGACTCCGAGGATCTGCGGGCGCGGGCAGATGTACCTTGAAGTCTCCGACAGCAGCTATTGCGACTAGTAACGAGGCTGGTGAGATGAACCTAGATCTGCACACGAAAAATATGTGCAGGAAATGGCGTGAGTACACCACAACAGTACCTAGTAAGTGTCAAGTCTAACCTTGCTCGAGTAGTGACGAGGCCAGATCAGGGTCCTACCGGTATATATATATATATATATATATATATATATATATATATATATATATATATATATATATATATATATATATATATATATATAGTAAATGAAGGCAGAATGAAATATCACAGTAAAATAAAGATTCAAATTTAACGAGTAAAAAATCATAGAAGGAAATAGCTTAGTACACCAAAATACAACATGGGATCTCCAGGAATACCGATTCGTAGTCCCAAAGTAAATATGCAAGACAAGGGGATCTCTCGGAATAGCGTTCTGTAGTCCCAAAGTAAATATGCAGAACAGGGTGATCTCCCGGAATACAGTTCTGTAGTCCCAACGTAAATATGCAGAGTAGGGGGATCTCCCAGAATACCGTTCCGCAGTCCCAAAGTAAGTATGTAGCCCAAATAATAGAATTCAATAATTACAACACAAAAATCCTATGATTCAAGCTAAGCACACGTTAAGAAAGAAACATGTAAGTTCACTAAACATGCTGCACGTAGTTTCGATAAACAGTTTAGGCAAGTAGGCATGCTATTCTAGTCTAACAGGGTACTACACATGTTGATAAGATTCAAATAAGAAGGAAACAGGTTATTACTTAGTAGAAATCGGGGTTTTTACAAGAATTAGCCAGTGTACGTACTCGTCACATCACATACACGGCGCTCATATATCAAAAACAGTACCAATTCTAAGGGGAGTTCCCCCACAAAAGGTTAGGAAATCCACTTACCTCGAATCAAGCTCAAATCAAATCGAAACAATGCTCTTTCAATGAAAATACGACCCCGAATGGCCCAAATCTAGAAAAAATCAATTACAAAAATAAATACAACTACAAGGAACTAATCTAGCTATTGAAATCAAAGCTGAAACAAGAAATTTGAAATTCATCCCAAAAGCCTCTCCGGGCCCACGTCTCAAAATACGGTAAAAGTCACGAAGTATGAACATCCATTCACTCACGAGTCTAACTATACTAAATTTACTCAAATCCGATACCAAAATCTCGATCAAAACTCCAAAATTCATCCCAAGAACTTTTCTCAAATTTTCCCAATTTCCACCCCAAATCCTAATTTAATGATGAAATTAATGACACAATCATGGGAATTAACCAAAACTAGATAGGAATCACTTACCCCAAACACCCACTAAAGAATCTCTCCAAAAATCGCCTTCTACCGAACTACGAATTCAATTTTATGATATGAACTCAAAACCATCATTTTTGAATCTTTTATTCTGCCTAGGTACACCTCCTTCATGAACGCGGAAGCACCCTCGCGTTCGCTAAGCACAAATTCCCTTCCACGCGAACGCGATCAACCCCTCACAAACGCGAACCTTTACTGACCCCTCTCATCGCGATCGCGACCGCACCTCCGCGAACGCGTAGACCAAATCAATAGGTCCCATTTCCCTCTTCTCCTCTTCGCGAACCCGTTCCACAACTCGCATTCGTGATTCACTCTACTCCCAAACCTTCGCAAATGCGTCCTTTTCTTCGAACACAAAGAAAAAATCCTCCTTAGCCTCCAGATACACTTCACGAACACGAGACCTGCCTCGCGAATGCGTAAGAGGAGACCAACAACATTAGAAACCAGCAGAGGTCAGCTACCACTCAAAGGCCAGTAATGATCCATTAACCACCCGAAACTCACCCGTGGCCCTCACAACCGCAACCAAACCTACGAACAAGTCCCAAAACATCATATGAACTTATTCGAACCCTAAAACCACCCCAAACAACACCAAAAACATGAATTACACATGGATTCAAGCCTAATGAACTTTGAAATTTCCAAATTCTGAGGATACCAGCTTCGCCGGACCGCAGTCCAACTCAATGCTAAGCTTTACAGTCCTGCCGCTTACAAACGATGTCGAAACATATCAAATCACGTATGAATGACCTCAAATTTTACACACAAGTAAAGAATGACACCATGAACCTACTAAAACTTGTGGAAATCCAATACGACCCTGATATCAAAATCTCCACTGCCAGCCAAAAACGCCAATATTCCAACTTTCGCCAATTCAAGCCTAATTCTACTACGGACCTCAAAATCACATTCCAGACGCGCTCCTAAGTCCAAAATCACCTAACGAAGCTAACAGAACCATCAAAATTCAAATCTGACGTCGTTTACACACAAGTCGACATCCGGTCAATTTTTCCAACTTAAGCTTCCGATTAAGAGACTAAGTGTCTCAATTCACTCCGAAACCACTCTGGAACCGAACCAACCAACCCGGTAAAACATAACACAGCTATAAAGCACAAAAGAAGAGGAAATGGGGGAAACATGCCTATAAATCTCTAAACGACCGGTCGGGTCGTTACATCCTCCGTTTCTAAATCAAACGTTCGTCCTCGAACGGGGTCTAGAATTATACCTAGAGTCTTAAATAGGTGTGTATATTTGCTCCGCATCTCCCGCTCGGCCTCCCAAGTGGCCTCCTCTATAGTCTGACCTCTCCACTGCACCTTCACTGAAGTTATATCCTTTGACCTTAACATCCGAACCTGCAGCTCCAAAATATCCACCGGCTCCACCTCAAAATTCATATCACCATCCAACTGAACCGTGCTGAAATCCAAAACATGGGACGGGTCACCGATATACTTTTGGAGCATAGAAACATGAAATACTAGATGCACACTGGACAAGCTTGGTGGAAACACAAGCTTGTAAGCCACCTCTCCTATCCTCTGAAGTACCTCAAAGAGCCCAATGAACCAGGGGCTCAACTTTCCCCTATTCCCAAGCATCATAACACCCTTCATAGGTGATACCTTCAGTAGAAACTTCTCCCTACAATGAAGGACACATCACGGACCTTTTTGTCCGCAAAGCTCTTCTGAATGGACTGCGCTGTGCGAAGCCGCGCCTGAATCAATTTCACCTTGTCTAATGCATCCTGGACCAAGTCTGTACCCAAAATCTTAGCCTCACCCGGCTCAAACCATCCCACCAGAGATCTACACTGCCTCCCATATAAAGCCTCGTACTGAGCCATCTGAATTCTTGACTGATAACTGTTGTTATATGCAAACTCCTCGAGCGACAGAAACTGGTCCCATGAACCCCCAATATCAATGACACAAGCGCATAACATGTCCTCCAATATCTGGATAGTGCGCTCGGATTTTTCGTCTGTTTGGTGGTGAAAGGATGTGCTCAACTCAAATTGTGTGCCTCTATTTGAAATGATGGAAACATGGACACCATGAAGGAGAAAAATCTTTCGGATGTAAATCTCAGCCAACTGCTCTGAAGAGTAAGTAGTACCCGCTGGAATGAAGTGCGTGGACTTGGTCAGCTGATACACAACCACCCAAATAGCATCAAACTTCCTCGAATTTTGCGGGAGCCTAACTACGAAATCCATGGTGATCCGCTCCCACTTCCACTCTAGGATCTCTAACCTCTGAAGCAAGCCACCTGGTCTCTGATGCTTGTACTTAACCTACTGGAAGTTGAGACACTAAGCCACAAATCCAACTATATCTTTCTTCATCCTCCTCCACCAATAGTGTTGTCTCAAATCCAGGTACATCTTTGCGGCACCAGGATGGATGGAATACCGTGAGTTGTGGGCCTCTTCAAGAATCAACTCCTTACGCCCATCCACATTGGGCACACATATCCGGCCCTGCATCATCAACATGCCATCATCGCCAATAGTCACATCTCTAGCATCACCGCACCGAACCTTGTCCTGAAGGACGAGAAGATGAGGGTCATCACACTAACGCTCCCTTATACGATCATAAAGAGAAGACCTAGAGACCCCACAAGCCAATACTCGTCTCGACTCTGAAATATCCGCTCTGACAAACTGGCTGGCTAAAGCATGAGCATCCATTGCTAAGGGTCTCTCTGCTGCTGGAAGATATGCTAAGCTCCCCAAACTCTCCGCCTGGCGACTCAAAGAATCGGCCACCACATTGGCCCTCCCTGGGTGTAACAAAATGGTGATGTCATAATCCTTAAGCAGCTCTAACCACCTCTGCTGACGCATGTTAAGATTATTTTTATTGAACAGGTGCTTCAAACTACGGTGATTAGTGTAGATATCAAAAGGCACACCGTAGAAATAGTGTCGCCAAGTCTTCAGAGCGTGAACAATAGCTTCTAACTGAAGATCGTGGATAGGATAGTTATTCTCATGCACCTTCAACTGTCTGGACGCGCAGGAAATCACCCTACCATCCTTCATCAACACCACGCCAAGACCAATCCAAGAAGCATCACAATATACGGTGTAAGACCCCAAACCTGTAGGCAATATCAGTACTGGGGTTGTAGTCAAACCTGTCTTAAGCTTCTGAAAGCTATCCTCATACTCCTCTTTCTACATGAACGGAGCACCCTTCTGGGTCAGCCTGTTCATAAGTGCTGTAATAGATGATAATCCCTCAACGAAACGACGTTAATACCTCACCAAACCAAGACAATTGTGGATCCTTTGTAGCTGATGACGGTCTGGGACAAATCTGCACTGCCTCCACCTTCTTCGGATCTACCTTGATCCAATCACTCGATACTATAAGACATAAGAAGGCCACTGAGCCTAGAAAAAACTCACACTTAGAAAATTTTGCTTACAACTTCTTTTCTCTCAAAGTCTAAAGCACGGTCCTTAGGTATTGCTCATGATCCTCCCGAGTTCGGGAGTACACCAGAATGTCATCAATAAATAAAATAATAAAGGAGTCAAGATGAGGCCGAAAAACATTGTTCATCAAATACATAAAGGCTGATGGGGCATTGGTCAGCCCGAAGGACATGACAAGAAACTCATAGTGACCATATCTGGTCCTGAAAGCAGTTTTCAGAATATCTGGCTCCCGAATCATCAACTGATGATAGCCTGAATGTAAGTCAATCTTGGAAAACATCCTGGCACCCTGTAACTGATAAATAAGTCATCAATGCGAGGCAATGGATACATGTTCTTCACTATAACTTTGTTCAGCTGGTGATAATCAATATACATACGCATAAAACCATAATTTTTCTTCAGAAACAAGACCGGAACACCCCAAGGTGACACACTGGGCCGAATGAAGCTTTTATTAAGCAACTAATGCAATTTCTCCTTCAAATCCTTCAACTTATGAGGAGCCATACAGTAAAGAGAAATGGAGATGTGCTGAGTTCCCGGCAACAAATCAATGCCAAAATCAATATCTCTATCAAGCGACATGCCTGGAAGATCAACTGGAAACACATATGGAAAACCCCTCACTACTGGAACTGACTCAACTATAAAGGTATCAATACTGACATCTCTCACATAAGCAAATACGCGTCACACCCCTTCTCAACCATTCATTGAGCCTTAAAGAATGAAATAACCCTGCGAGGAGTATACAGTAAGGTACCCCTCCACTCTAATCGTGGTAAGCCTGGCATAGCCAGCGTCACAGACTTAGCATGACAATCAAGAATAGCATAATGGGAAGAAAACCAGTCCATGCCAAAGATAACATCAAAATCCACCATGCGGAGTAATAATAAATCGGCTCTGGTCTCAAAACAACTAAGAGCAATAAAAAATGACCGATGAACGCGGTCCACAACAAGAGAATCTCCCACGGAATAGATACATAAATATGGGAACTCAAAGAATCCTGTGATATGCCCAAATGTGGAAAAAAATAAGAAGACACATATGAATACGTAGAGCCTGGGTCAAATAATACTGACGCTTCTCTATGACAGACTGGAACAATACCTGTAATGACAGAGTTGGAAGAAACTTCCTCTGAATGAGCCGGAAAAGCATAATACCTTGCCTGGCCTCCCCTTCTAGGGCGACCTCGACCTCCCCGACCTCCACCTCGAGCTGGCTGAACAGGTGGGGCAGTAGCTGGTGCTGGAAGCATGGTGTCGCGCCTTTTTTTCCCGTGAAATCGGGTTTCGACATGTGAAAACTCTTTTAAATGGGTATTAAAAGAAAAGAGTCGCCAGTAGGAATAAATATATTTTAAGGTGCGTTAAGGGCTCGAAATTACCTCGAAGAGAAGGTGTTGGATACTCTTCGAGGTCCAAACTGTGGGTCCCGCCCGAACATGCATTGTAGGAATTAGTCAGATAAACAAAGATGTAGAGAGCACAGAGTTTGCGAATTTTATAAAAAAAGACTTTGAATAAATGAGTACATGCACTTGATTCAAATAAAAGGGAAATAAAATTGGGGGGGGTGGGGGNCTACCCGATTACTATCTTTAAGTTGTTACCTAAAGCGCACTAGTTCAATATTAAGTCGTACCTTATGCATGCACTACCCGTCCCACACCTATGATCCAAGAGGCATTGGACCTCTATTTTGGGAGTTCTAGACCTCACTTAGGTTTCTCAGAAAATGTCAAAACTAGGCGACATTCAAAAAAAGAATGTTGGACTTCACATATAGGCAATCAAAGTTTCAAGTTAGCCTCCACACTTAGACATTACATAAGGCGAGTGCATCATTCAATCCTATAGGCATGTTATCTACCCATCACATATTAATATTAAAATCTACCCCATCCCTTTTTACTAATAACCCCAAACATTTATACAACGATTATTATAGGCCCAATTAATGAGTAAAGTAGAAATATTACATAACAGTGGACAAGCCTATAGCAGGCCCAAATAAAATAACTAAATACCCAGCCTTACTGGGCCTTCAATAAATAAACACACGATCACAGTTCCATAGAAGAGTCCATACTAATTCAATAGGCCACAGCACCAAGTGTGGCACCACTCAGAACAACCGGTAGAATTATACAGTACATGACAGGGAAGTAGGGTGTTAGGTACAGTTTTGGAGGTTGAGGGAATGACTAGGACCAAGCCCTAGTGTGTCAGAGTTCACAAGGGCCTCAATTGGATCCCGAGTAGTGCTCATACTAGGGAGGCCAACAATAAATCCTAGATAGCCTTGGCTTTCAGCCGGCTAAGAATAGGAATTTATAATGTCAGAGTAGCAATTAAGAAGAGTGGACAGAAATCACCAAATTGAGAATACAACACAGCTGGTCAAGCAGGCCAGTAGGTTTAGCAAGGTTCACATAGCAAAGTACCACATAGACAACCTCATAGGACTTAGGAGAAAGAAACAGGTTTGCAGGCATACATAGATTATCATGCATAAATGCATGAAGTTAAAATGGTTGAAACCTAAAGATCCAAATTAAGAAAAGTCTAACCTAATGCCATATTAACCAGAAGTTAGACATGATAGAGGGGTACACACATTTTGATAATCACTTAAATGATAGGGTTGAAAATGAACCAGGGTATACAGGAAAACATATTAGCGTAGGAGCAAAGTCATAATTAATGGGAAAATAGAGCAGACTTTTGGGTAGCATTCAGGGGGGGGGGGGNAGTAGTATTTAAACACAATATGCAGAACTTTTGTAAGTTAGCATCATTCCATCACAGTAGTCTGGCTCATGTTAACATGGACCTTCATTGAAATTGAAAGCTAAAAATGCTAAGATGCTACATGGTACAAAACCCATTTCAGAAGACAATATATCACAGAATACAAATCATAGAGAAGTGTGTGTACTAGATTAAAAAAATTAGATTATCGAATGCATTCAATTGTCACAGAATGACAACAGGGTATTGAACATAATCATAGCTAAATCATGCTTATGTAATTCAAACATAAATGCAGAGAGAAAGAGAAAAATGGAACAATGTGAGGGTCTAAAGACTAGCTAGTAGATGAATCAAAAGATTAACGAGCGTAGTAGCAAAACCCCAAATCCCGATGCTTCAGAGTTCACAAGAGCCTGGAGAATCGGCTCCGAGCAATGCTTGCATCGAAGGAGGTTGATTTAATGGCCTTGGCTTTCAGCCCGAGTGTTCGAGTGCAACAGTGAGTGAGTGAGTGAAAAAGGAGAGTAGTGAAAACAATAGCAGGAATTAGAAGATTCAAAAGTCTGTTCAGGGGGTTTTAGGGGAAGGGTTTATATAGTAGCATATCTCACACGTAAGAATAGGGAAACATGGTAAATTAAACACAGAATAAGGAAAATATGCCAGAATCAATTAAAATCAATTTTAGGGCGAATATCACCTAGAATAAGGAAGTTTAGTATATTACACAGAGAATAAGGAAAATATAGCATGCGGGAATCAATTAGAGTCAGTTTTAGGGCAAATAACCCTTAAAATAAGGAAATACAGTATGTTGAACAGAGAATAAGGAACATATAGCAGAAGAGAATCAATTAGAGTCAGTCTCGAGGAAAATAAAACGGAAATATAGTAGGTTAAACAAATCAAGGAAAATATCACTCAAACACAAGAAAAGGAAGAGTATCAATCAAAAATCAGTAAAGAAGAGGGAAAACCGTAAACCCTAGTTGGGACTGACAAATTGAATCGAACCAAAAATGCTAGAATCGTTCAATACAACATGTATATGGACGAAAGATCGTCAAGATATTCACAAAACCAAAGTAAATCGGCCAGTTCTTGAGAGGTAGTTCTTGCAAAAAATAGGGCAAGAACTAAGTAGTACCATAAACATGCATATAATGATAGATTATCAAAAAATAGGTAAGTAGATCATGGATTGATTCCATGTTTGAGTCGGAATTGGAGAGGGTTAGGGGTTATTGGTCGTTGATCCTTCGAGATCAACGACTAGTATAGTAAGGGGGATGGGGCAGGTTATTGGAGTGGGTTACCGGGTATTGTAAAAGGGGTAATTTAGTATTGGGCTTGGGGTAATTGGGCTGAGGTTTGGGTGGTTTTGGGTCCGAAAAATAGGTAAGACATTGGGCTATTATTTAAATACCCCAAAATTTATCAAAATAATTTTTAAAAAAAGCTTAGTAAATGAATAAAATATTATTTATGCATTGAAATGTTTAAAATAATAATTCTGTATTATAAAAATATAAATATACTATTTTGACACAAATAATATATAAATAATATAGGCCATTATTGCAAAATTAGACCAATAACTTAAAAATGCTAAGGTAATTATATGGAATGAAATAAAATGTTTGAAACATATATTGTAGGTGAAAAAATCATTATTTTAGGTAACTAAGTCATCACAAAATAATTTAAAGGATAATTACTAGATATTTACATATAATTTAAATATAAGAAAATTAATTTAAAGCTCTAAAAATTATGGCAAATTATAGAAAATGCTTGTATAGGTTTGTAAACTAAATAATGATGCAAATATGCTATTTTGAAAAAATATATATGTATTTGGAAAACATGAGGGCAAAATTGGGTATCAACAGTTTGCCCCTCTTTACCCCGGAATGATGAAAGAGTTGTCGGGTAAAGAAAATGATGACCGATTTTGACCGAATGAGGTGATTTGAAAATGGAGACTGGACCCTGGTTCCACGCTCAACTATGTCTAATAAAAGACTAAGCGGGCGTTGGAAATATAATCCGGGGTATTACGCCCAGAGCCGATCCCATAGGGAATTTACGTATCAATTAATTCGTCAGAATACGCAACTTTTACTTAATCAATTCTCTCAAGACTTTTTAATATAACTTGGTGATGTTTTACTAATTCTACTGGCAATAATAATAAACTAGCAATTACTAACAATGTGTTGTAAATAATGATAATAAAGGTCTAAGGTTTGGTTTNAGCCTGTTGGTGAATTCTTTCTCGGATATTTCTTATAGTTTAATTAATCGTCTCTATCAACCATGAACACTCTATCAAGTAATTATGATAATTTATTAGACGCACTCTCTCAAGTTACGCTAGCTAGATTGCAATACAGTTCACTTTAGATTGCACCCGAGGTATCGTTATCTCTAATCCAACCTCTACACCCTCGGTTATGACTTTCGTCTATACTCCAGGATTGATATTGTTCAAGCATCTACCTAAATATGCACTCTCTCTCGAGTAGATACATAATAAATAGGCACAACTAATTGAGAGCCCTTTCAATCAACTACAACAAGAACGTAGTTGAACAAATAGAGAATAATCAACCAAAATATATTAATATCGCAATAAATTCATCCCCAATGGGTTCTACCAAAACCCTAGATTAAAGAAGTTAGCTTGACATGTCCATACGAATCAAACACAAAATAAATTGCATAATTGAACTACAAAGTAATGAATAAAAGATGTACAATTTGATGTCTTGCCGTTCGTCTCTTCAAATCTCTCTCTAAGTTGTGTTTTTGGGGTCTATTTATAAGTTTAGGACGAACCCTAAACGTGTAGGAGACTTCTATTTCAACCGGGAAACACTTAAACTCGTCAAAACTCGAAATTGACCAGAACCAGGAGACCAGGCGTTTTGGCTCTAAGGCCTGGATAAGGCCAGGCCAGGCCTGGCTTTAGGAGGCAAACGCCCCCCTAACGCCAGGGCCAACCTAGCTTTAGGAGGCAATTGCCTGGTTAAGGCCAGGGTGTTCCCTCTTCGCCTCTCAAGCATATTTTCTATGCATTTGCATCCATTTAGCTCGGTTTCCATCTCAAATTCACCTACACATGAAATAAACTCCATTAAGCACATAAAAAGTGTATTTTTATCATTAATGCGCATAAACTGTAAGGCATATAACATGTTAAACTATNACAACATTACATTTCCTTCGTGAATCATGTGCCCTCACCAAATTCAAAGAGCTAGTTCCTCACATAATAAATTTAAGAACACTTAGGAACTCAAGATAGAAATAATTCACTGGCTCTCAGAAATAACATTCATATGCCACAAAGTATGCACCATAGGCTTGCCCGTAGTGTACTACTCTACTAATCGAGCTCATTCAGTCTAGGATCAAGTAGGACTTTATTTGGTTGTAATGTAGGCTGCGGGACNCATTAAGAGTCACCACATATATTTTTTTTCTTTCCAAAAAATACAACTATTTATTTTATTTTTTTTTTCTTTTTTTTTTCTTTTCTTCTTTCCTTTTCAAGTGACTCTTACTTTTCAACACAATGCACGTTTCTCCTTATTTCAATTATTCCCCTCAAAAACCAACCTACCACCCCACACTTTAATTTTTCCATATTTCATAACATTTCTAGTGCTTATAAGAGGTGACAAGGTTCAAATATAAGACCGATTCAAACAAAAGGGATATGGCTTGTAATGTGGTTGCCAAAGAAACAGGATTATAGGCTCAGCGGGGTTAACTACGATACATAATGATTGGGTGGGTAAAATATAGATAACTGGCTCAACAAAGAAATGCCTATATCACTTCCAAGACTAAAT
>MDKI01276903.1:0-21305 GCA_005239505.1 Nicotiana paniculata
AAAGCTCATAAAATGCGAGGGATATAATGCTTAAAATCACGAATTCTAGCCACACATCAATATGCCTACATGTCAATATGCATGCCAAGTCAAGAATGTCACAGTACATTATAGCATGAGCAAATGCATCGCTATGCCTACATGCCAAGTATGCATGTCAAATGTAATGTATCAGTGATAAACTCATGAACTCACACTCTCAAAGTACTCAATCTCACTGTCTCACACTCCCACTCATCACACTCAAACTCTCGGCAAACTCGATCACTCGGCACACTCAATCACTCGACACTGTATGGTACCTGCACTCACTATTGGTATGTCAAACTCCGAAGGGGTGGATCCTGCCCAAGCTCTAAAATAAGCCAACATGTCATGTTGCGACGTGGAACCCGGTCCTATAAATGAGTCAATAAAGTCTGTTGCGGCGTGCAACCCGATCCTATAAATAATTACTGCGCGTGCAGCCTGATCCCATAAATGTCACTCACAACTGGGCCCTCAGGCCCCAACTCAATCATCAATCTCTCTAGTCTTTCGGGCTTAGAAATCTCATGCCAATCAGCCCAACAGTGATAACATGATGTAACGACAAATGATAATAGAGACTAAGATATGATATGCAAATGAATGAATATGACTGAGTATCTATAATTGAAATTTAAGCCTATAACTCAACAACAGAGATGACCTCACTGGGTCCCAACAGAATTAGCATATAGCCTAAACATAATTTCTAACATGATTCACAGCTCGTATAATCAAACAAGTAGGGAGAATATGGAGGTAATAAGATATAACAGCAAACCAAGTCCATTCACAGTCTAATAGTCAACTAGCATCATGATTTCCCTGGTGCACGACCACACGCTCGTCACCTAGCATGTGCATCACCTCAATACATCCCTTCTAACATAGTTCCCATGTTTATATACCCTGAAATCTAAGTTTAGATATGTTAGTTACCTCGAACAAGCCGAGACCAATACCGAGCAAGCCAAATAATACACTAGAAATGCCATCAGGCGCGATCAACCTCCGAACGGTTCGAAACTAGCCAAAAGTAATTCAAAATCATCAAATAATGTCAAAGGAAGTAAACCCAATAGACAAAGGTTGAATCTTTAATCAAAAGCCCAAAGTCAACCAAAAAGTCAAACCCAAGCTCGTACCTCGGAACCCCACAAAAGTTATAAAATCTGATAACCCATTAAATTATGACTCCAACCATACTAATTTTACTCTAATTCGACTCCGAATCGTTGTTCAAAATTCAAAAATTCACTTTAGAAAAATTTAGAGCCCGTTTGGACATAAAAAAAAATTTCACTTTTATTCGAAATCAGCGTTTGCTCATAAAATTTCTAATTTTCACTTGAAGATGCATTTTGGGAATTTTTGAAAATGTGAAAAACTCCAAAAAATTGTTTTTCAAAATTTTCACTCACAAAACTTCAAAAACAACCCAACCTGAAATTTATGTCCAAACACAACTCTAAATTTCAAATACCATTTCCACTTGAAATTTTTTTTCACCATTTTTTAGAATTTTACAATTCTTATGTCCAAACGCCTACTTAGACAAAAATCCAAACTTCTCTTGTGAAATCATCACTCAAATGCCAAAAACGAAGATGGAATCTCGGAATAAAATCAATATTGAGTATAAAACGCTTACCCTAATCCCTGTGGTGAAAATCGCCTCAATCCGAGCTCCTCAACTCAAAATGTGTAAAAATGAACAAAACCCTCGATTTATAACTTCGACCAAGCTATTTTCGCATTTGCGAACTCAAGGCCGCTTCTACGACAACTCACCCGCTTCTACGGAAACCACTGAAGACCCATCTATTCGCACCTGCGGATAAAGTCTTGCTTTTGCGTAATCGTAGGTGCGATACAAACCTACGCTTCTGCGCTCCAAGCTGCCGCATCTGCAAGTTTTGCTCCGAGCTCCACTTTCTATTTCTACGGTTCCTTTAACACTTTTGTGGCTCTGCACCTGTGCCCATAGCTCCGCAGGTGCGGTCACACCAAAACTCCTGCCAAACCAATATAGCCAAAATAATTCAAAACGATCCGAACGTCGTTTGGAACTCATCTGAGCCCCTGGGGACCTTTTTCGAATAAACCAACAACTTCCATAACATAATACGGACTTACTCGAGGCCTCAAATCACGTATAGCAATATTAAAACCATGAATGGCACCTCAAATCGAACTTAATGAACTTTTGAACTTCCAACTTTCAACTTCCAAAACTCGTGCCGAACCATATCAAATCAACTCGCAATGAACTCAAATTTTGCATACAGGTTCCATATGACATAACAAAACTATTCCAATTCCCCAAACCACAATCTGAACCCGATATCATCAAAGTCAACTCCCGGTCAAGCTTATGAACATTCCAAGCCTTCAAATTGTCAATTTCGCCAATTAGTGCTGAAACTTTCTAGAAACTTTCAAATGCAAATCCGGGCATACGCCCAAGTCCAACATCAGTATCTGGGCCTATCTGAACCATCAAAACTCCGAATCGAGGTCAAATATTCAAAAGTCAAACTTGGTCAACTCGTCCAACTTAAAGCTTCATAGTTGAGAATCATTCTTCGAATCAATTCCGAATCACATGAAAACCAAAACTGACAATTCACACAAGTCATAATACATCATACGGAGCTAGTCAAGACTTTGAATAGATGGACGGAATGTAAATGCTCAGAACGACCGGTCGAATCGTTACACCCATTTTTCTTTCCTGCTTCATCTTTCAATTTCGTTCTTTTGTTGCATTTTTCTTCCTTGTTTCTTTTATTTCTTTTACTGTTCCATTGCTTTTTGCATCAGTTTTCATTTCAAACTTTAGGCATGGAAAAATTTATGTCAGGAGCACTTCCTTTTCAATTAATAAGCATTACATACAGTAAATTCAAATTAATTCAGTCCAAAATAGATACTGAATATCGAGTGAGGAAAAAAAAAAAGAAGAAAGATTTCTATAGGAAGCTAGGCAATGGGGACAAGCATGGAGCCATGCGCAAATAAGCGGTCCTATCCCTTCCACCTTCTCCTGTACCTTTATAATACTTCTCTTAATCCCAACTAACGTGCTTCTCTCTCTCCCTCCATTTCGATTCTCTTCTTTTTCTTCCCTTAACCGTACTATCGTCATCTTCTACATTTGTCTCCTTCCTTACTCCCACCCCCATCACCTCTAGCCAATCACTACAATCAAGTAACCAAATAAGAAAACTGGTAAGCTTTTACACTATTGTACGTTACATTACATGCATGCAAGAGAATGTTAGGTGTATATATATAATATATATGTATACACACACTCCTAGTAATCTAGATTCAAGAGAACCCTTGTCTTCCACTAAAAGTGATGAATCTCCCATTTGCCTGTTTGCCTTGGAGAGGTACATTGGCGGATTAAGTGCATATTCACCCTCTCGGTGGAATTCAGAGGTCAAACCAGATTCATGTATAAATAAATTTCAGCACTCCCTCCTAAACTCAAAACCTACTGCTTCTAGCACGTACGGATGTTCTTTTTGTATGTGATTTGTGAAACCAGAGTAATTCTGCAGAAGAAATTGCGAGTTTCATGTGGGGGGCAGCAAAGTTCAAGACTAGTAATCTAATTGAATTCAGCGTGCACCTCTAAGGAAGGAGCATAAATAGAATAGTAGTACTTAGTACTCCCTTCGTTTCAATTTATGTGAACTTGCTTGACTGGGCATGAAGTTTAAGAAAAAATAAATTTTTTTAAATTTGTAGTCCTAACCAAGTCAAAAAGGGGTCAGAGTATTTGTGTGGTTATAAAAGCTTCTCATTAAAGGTAGAGTTGTAAGTTTAACTAAAATTATTTCTAAATTTAAAAAAAATTTATTCTTTTTGGAATAAATCAAAAAAAAAAATAGATTCATAAACTGAAACTGTGAAAGTAGCAAATTGCATTTTTCTTTATTGCATACTGTTTTTATGTTTTGATGAAAGGGGTGCCAGTGGTCCTGATCGATGAGCATTACGCACCAATCCGATAAATGATGAGTCAGAGAGATGTCGAGTTTATTCTAGACAAGTAGACAACCCGTTCAGATAAGTCCATATCTGTGGAATGACACCCAAAGTTACCTAATCCCCCGTCTCCCACGCCCCATATATCCTGGTCTTCTTTTCCCTTTCCCAAATTCCCTTTCTTTGGTTTCCTTTTTTGCCGAGCTTGATCCCATAAAACCCTCCACTTCATTCTTTAATTTCTGCCTCCTTCACCTTTTCCTCTTTCAAACCAACGCGTGCCTAAATATTGTTACTCTGTTATACGTTATTATCTACAATGGTGAGATAAACAGGATATTGCAATGGGTGAGATATCTAGCGGGGTTAGTTATCCCATCTTTTACATGAAATAGCTAATCTCATTATTTTAGTGTAAAATTTATTATCAAATTAGGTAATACATGTAACCAAAATAAGTACAATTTGATTTTTATTCCCGAGATTATTATCTTTATCCCTTGTACTAAACAACTCTTAAGGTATTAAACGCTCTTCACTATTAATTGTAGTAAAGTGTATATTTGAACCTATTATAACAGGTAATATATTTTATTTATAGATTATTACTTCTATTTTTTCTGACTATTTACCTATCATATACTTCCTTCGTTCCAGTTTATGTGAACCTATTTTCTTTTTGGTCCGTTCCAAAAAGAATGACCCCTTTCTAAATTTGGAAATAATTTAGCTTAAACTTATAATTCTACCCTTAATGAGAAGCTTTTATAACCACACAAATACTCTCGACCCTTTTTGACTTGTTTAAGATAATAAATTTCAAAAGTCTTTATTTTTTCTTAAACATCGTGCCAAGTCAAATAGATTCAAATAAATTGAAACGGATAAGTTAGTATAATTATTTTTTAGATGAGAATAAATGTCATCCTCCCACACCCCCAGACCCCTCCTGTTGCCCTCTCAAATCTCAACCTTCTTTAGGGCAAACCAGACAACAAACTCATTTGACATGTTACCACAAAGTATTCAGCTTCTCGGTCTTCTCTTTTTATTTTTATTTTTATTTTCTATCCTCTTACTGTCGACCCCGAAAAAGAAACACTAATCAATTTCCTTTTAATCTTAAACTAAACAATTTAATTTCACCAATTCTTGTATTTTTAAATAAATGATCTTGGAAGGACCATTTTGTAGGGGCGTGTATGATATAGCAGTGTATTTGTTTATAATATCGTGGTGAAGGGTCCGTTCTACATGCATCATTTCTGTACATTCACACCACACAAGACATCATCATTAGCTCAAGCTTTTACTTCCCGTTTTCATACTTTCAAATCACAAGTGTGTTAGAGTCTAGCGGCTGACTCTTCCCCTTGGTTTTCCTCAACAGCAAAGCCTCATCATTTGGTTTTCTTTCCTTTTCATCTCTTCCTCTTTAGCCCCACCACTAGTTTTAAAATTTTACCTTATTCTTTACACTATCAATATAATTTAATTTGTTACAACATGCATATCTTATTACTTGTTCCACTTATTATGAACAGCTACTTGTTAGATGACTTGATAACGTAATATTTTTACACTGTTATTTGTACATAAAATTAAACTCTTCACTTTAGAAATTAAACCATGCATGTTGCACGCACAAATAGAAAAAGAAAGTAAAAAGGACATTACCACGCGCATATTTGCATATATAAAAACTTCTAGAGACAAACTCTTGAATGTTGCTTACCACCAAATGGCGTGATGATTGTATCTGAATTATACAATTGTCACCTCTCCATTTGTAGGGTTCATGATACATCCCCTTTACTTTTTAACCTTTTCACCGATCTAACATATGTGGGTACTAAATAGGTTATGATTTAAAGATGATGAAGTAAAGAAGATGTAATGGTATTGATCTAGTCTTGGCGATGAATTTAATGCAGAACTAAATAAACAGGAGTTATGATGGATACAAATGAAGCATCATCATGTGTTCCACCAGGATTTCGGTTTCATCCAACGGACGAAGAGCTTGTGGGATACTATCTTAGAAAGAAAATTGCAGCCCAAAAGATTGATCTTGATGTTATTAGAGACATTGATCTCTACAGAATTGAGCCATGGGATCTTCAAGGTACGATGTTATTAGGGTTTCTTGCAGACTATAACTTGTGAAACATGAACATTTTCCAATTTTTTTTTTTTTTTAGCTTAGTTAAATAAACAACAGTGACTCTGGTATGACCAGATCCTAAATTCCTAGCAGTCTTTTTCAGTTGTATTTATTTAACTACATACAAGAGAATAAAGAAGTTCTTAATAGAGGAACAGCGCCGTCCAACTCCGCCAAACACAAGGGAGCCGAATAATACTCTCATTTTAACATTTTAAAATAGTTGTTGAAGAAGCGACGAGTTCATTTCAAGCAAACTGAATGCATATCCACAGCTAGTTCTGTTATCTAGTTGCTGATTTGACAGTTTACTCTTTGTCTTCCTGAAAATGCATGCCCTTTTGAAACAAATGTCCCAAAACATGCGTGGTTCTACTTAATGTAGTTGTATTATTTATCTGAGCGTTCTTTTCCCATTTTTCTTGTCATTTTAAAGTTTATCATCAAAATTAAAGCAAGTAATTGAAATGAGCAGATAAATGCCGGATCGGATATGAAGAACAGAATGAATGGTATTTCTTCAGCCACAAGGACAAGAAGTATCCGACAGGGACAAGAACAAATAGGGCAACCATGGCAGGGTTTTGGAAGGCTACTGGAAGAGACAAAGCAGTGTACGATAAATCTAAACTCATAGGGATGAGGAAAACACTGGTGTTTTATAGAGGAAGAGCACCCAATGGCCAGAAATCTGACTGGATCATGCATGAATATCGACTGGAATCCGAAGAAAATAGTCTTCCGCAGGCATGTATCTTGTTTCAATTTCAGCTTTTTTATCCTTTTCTGAGAATTCTCTCTTACTATAGATTTGAACTTGATCTTTGAAAAAATCTACACTCTCCGTTTCCCACTTTACGTGAGAGGATTTAGATTATGAGCGTCAAACTATTTAATTTTCGATGTGCATTCGTACATAGATCAATATTCAAGTTTTTTAAAATTAAAATTTACATATTTAGAAGCTACGTAAAAAATACTATAAGTCACAATATTTATTTAAAAGACATATAAAAAGATCTGGGTCAAACTAAAATGGCTTTCACTCTCCAAATAGTAACTCCATAGAAAAAAGGGATAGATGGAATAATAAAAATTTCTCTATGCTCCTCGTCTGCACCCATACACACTGAGTGGAAAATAAACACCATGAGAAAAGAAACCATATTTGGTGGAAGAAACAATAAGAAACCATATTTCCTTTCTACATGCTTTCTCTGTCAAAGCAAAAACATACTCTATGTTTCTTCACACTTAATGAGAGTATGAAATCACTTCTGTTAGAGAGATCTTTACCTTGCGAGTGGCAAACTAAAAAAATAATAAAAATACCATATTTCTAAAAAAAAAATTGCATAAGTCAACTTGGATCTTAAGTATTAGACTTTTAATTTCTGTGCAATACTAATGTATGCCGGTATATTTTTAAATCGTCAGGTTTAAGTTACTTGCAATGATAGAAAGTAATGGTTTACTTATATATAACTAACATGTTCTTATAACCTAATAATAAAATTGATACTGTAGTATGTTATAACAAGTTAAATTATACTCCCTTCGTTTCAATTTATGTGAACCTAGATGTTTGGCTGGGCACAAAATTTAAGAAAAGAAAAAAGATTTTTGAACTTGTGATGTAAAATGAGGCACATATATTTTGTGTGATTATAAATCATTACATAAAAGTAAATTGTTTCTGAATAAGGAAATTGATCATTCTTTTTGGCACGGACTAAAAAGGAAATAGATTCACATAAATTGAAACGGAGGGGATATTTATTTTGTAAAAAACTTATGTTATTACTGTATATAACTTAAACACTTCTAATTAAAAGTCATTTATATAAGTTCATTGTCATTAATAGTTTGAATCTTTGGTTAATTAACTACTCCGTCATTACTATAATCTATTTATCAATGGCTAATTCTCCTAACCTAGGAATTCAAATGTACGTTCTTTTTTCCAAATGTACACGTACTTTATGAAGATGAAGTTTCTTCAACAAGTGAAAAAAGAAATAGTAAAAGTGAAGATAATTAGATGAGCTATCATTACAAAGTAAATTGTTTCATCCTTTCCATTTTGTGCAATCACATTATTTCCTTTTTAGTATGTTTAAAAAATATTTGTATATTTGAACACTAGTTAATTTAGTAACATTCACATTTTACCCTGACACTCTCTTTCATGTAGCTTATGCGTCAAAAAGTCTTTGGTTTTTATTTAAACTCAGTATTCAGTCAAATGCCGTCATGTAAAATGAAATGGAGGATTAACAAACTTAAGTTAAATTTTTGCAGGAAGAAGGTTGGGTGGTTTGTCGAGCATTTAAGAAGAGACACACAGGCCAAGCAAAGACCAATATTAGAGAAGGATGGGAATCAAATTATTTTTATGAAGAATCAAGTGGAGTTAGCTCTGTTGTGGATCCCCTTGAGTATATCCCAAGACAGCCTCCTACTGGAAATTTCATGAGACAGAATTTACTATGCAAGCAAGAAATAGAAGCCAACAATAATAGTAGTGTCAACTTTTTACATTCAGACCAGTTTGTTCAGCTTCCACAGCTAGAAAGCCCTTCTCTGCCACTCATGAAAAGGCCGAGTTTCATGTCACTGGTCTGTCATGAGAATAACTGCGATGAAGATGATCAGCAGATAACGAAAAGGAGTAAGATAGATAAGAATGTCAATGATAAAGTTGTTACGGACTGGAGGGCGCTCGACAAGTTTGTTGCTTATCAGTTGATGAGCCATGATGATGGAGTTTCGAGTTATGAACCTCACAATGGTTCAGATTTGGGTATGCTGTTATTACAGAGTGGAAGAGAAGAAGGACCTAAGTTGGATGACTTCCTCAGTTCAACTTCTAACCGTGATATTGGCATTTGCATATTTGGCAAATGAGGAGGAATTAAGAAGAAATGTCTAAGGAATAATATATAGCTTGTCCTTGAGAATATAATATTTATACATATGTATTAGTATTGCATAAACATATTGTTTGTGGAATGAGTGAAAAGAATCACTTCATCATTATTGAAGTGTGCAGTACTACTGTGTGAAAATTCTTCTTTCATAATGGACGGTGGGTGAGACTCGAACTCAAGATCTCTGCCTGGTTATATATATATTTTATTAAAATGTGTGGCCATCTCATATAAGAATTTAAACTGCTTGAGAAAACATACTTTTATTTATTTAATTATATTCTTAACAATCATCCACGCTTCTATATGTTTTTCTCGTTTTCTCTGGTGCACATAATCAGAAGAGAAAAATTAACTGATGAATATAGTTTTCTGATGGAGATGAAGCATACTGACATGATCTCGACGTTGAAAGAACCAGGATTTACACTTGATGTCCGAGCAGGAGGGAAGAAATTGATTTCATCAAGCATTTTTTGACTTGAAAGATAAATGGATAATTGGATATTATGTCTTAATTTACGTGCATATCAGTGTATTGTAAGTGATTCTAGAAAGTTATTTATTTCGTTTATAAGTTACTAAAGTAAGTATCTATTGTTGTAGCTTGTTATCTTAGCATGCACGGTTATACTTTTATTTTTTCTTATTCGTTTTCTTACAATGGGGTCTCCATGCATGATTCCGAAAGATAAAAGGATCACAAAACGTACAAATTGAATAGAATTTAGTTTTTCTTTTTTAAGTTTATTTTGTAGAAAAGACAAAGTTCTATAATCCTAAACTCGTATACATAGTTTTGTGTTGTAATATCTGAATGTCAAATTATCTTCAAACTGAACTAATTAAAAAGTAAAAATAACTTAACACCCGTTTTGATTGGCTCCCCTTCTCTAAGGATTTTTATTTGAATCTTAGCTGTAAATTTTACTTCAAGTTTATTAAGTACTAGTTAGATGGCTTGACCAGCACTTTTGCGCAAATAAGCATAATATTTCCAAGTTCAAGATTAGTTCTTCTCACTCTTCTGTGTTATGCCCGATAGACTTTCCAAAGCTTGGTCCTTTATTAGCAAACATCATGATTTTAATCTCGATTGATTTATTTTAATCTTGGAATGTTATTTTAATCAGCTCTATCTCGCAAAAAGGAAGCTAACGCTTCTATTTTTTTTTTTACCATAAAAGCTAAAATTCGTAAATTGACATGACAATTGGATATTTACAAGATGCTGTTGTATTAGTGGAAAAATGCATGACACGCGGGCTATCTTCGAGCTAACAGGGCATGGTACGTGGACCATCAATATAGCGATAAGTGGCGTTCTTAATTAGACGAGTTAAAGAATGCGAAAAAAGGCACGGGAGGAATGCCCTCGGGGTTACACTGAGAAAAGCGCCGGACATGACAACTGTTAAGGAGAAACAAGAGCGGAATGAATAAAGACCGTAAAGAAGGGAAGAAGCACGGACTTGTCATAAATAAGGAAGGAAAATCGGTACGGTTACAGAAAATCTTTAGCCATAACTACTTCCGTTATAATTGTATATGGTAACGGGTAATCAAGGCAATTAATTTCATTAACGAGCCCGAATTAAGTAAGGAAACCATTATAATTCTATATACTCTTATATAATGACTTAGACCTCATTTGTAATATCATCTCATTTTTATTGAAATTTATGCAATCATTCTTTACTTTATTCACAAGGTTCTAACAGCAATGTTGGGAGTGATTATAAATCTACTTCGTATTTTCTTTCTGTCTCAATTATTTCTATTACTTGCTTTATTCTTCAAATCATTGGGAAAGTGAAGTAAATCTTGGCTATCAGCAACAAGATTTCTTCTTGACATTGACTTTGACCGAGAAATCTATTTTTCGATTAAACAAATTAGTTCCGTTACCGGGACTCTGATAATCTGTTCACTTTTCAAACTTCATTTTTAACGACCAAGTATGTCAACAGTTAATGAGAAAAACCAGCTAAACCAACAAGGTGAAACTCCACCACACCACACCCCTTACAGGATCCCCTCAGCAATCCCGTGAAAATTCACATGAAAGGTCTTCTTCGCGCGCTGATGATCAGCATGGAGAAGATCAAACCGTGGAGCAGGATACTCAAAAGCAATTGATTGCATAACACGTGAACAGTGAACTGTGGGCTTTTGTCAGAGGATTATACCCAATGTAACGTAAAATCCTCCACCAATTAATACAACTTTAAAGAACCTGCGTTCGGGGTTTGATAACTCTAGAAGTGGAGAAATTCCCAATGAATCTCACGATGGAGGGTCAGGTACACCAAATAATTCTAGTTTATCAAGTTTAGTGCTAACTTTACAGAAACAATTGAAGGAGAAAAATGAGTGTATAGATAAAATACCTGGCGTGCCTCCCGTGATCAAAGGTGTGGATATTGATAAGTATTCACAATAACTCTGGAAGCCAAGTGCTACACCTTTACTAATTCCCAAAAAGTTTAAAAATGCCTTACATTCCCAAATATGATAGAACAACTGACTCTGGGGATCACGTAACCGCGTTCACTACCAGCGTGAAAGGAAATTATTTAACAAAGCAGGAGATCGAATAAGTTTTGGTTAAACAGTTTGGCGAAACACTCACAAAATGAGCGTTAACATGGTATTCTATTTTACCTGAAAATTCCATTGATTCTTTTGCTGAGCTTGCATATTAATTTATAAAAGCTCATTCAGGGACTCAAAAAGTTGAAAAAAGTATGGAAGACATCTTCAATGTTAAACAAGGTAGTACATAATTGCTTAGGGAATTCGTAGATAGATTCCAGCGAGAGAGGATGATGTTCCCTTGAGTACCTGATAACTGGGCGGCTATGGCATTCGCGAGCAACTTGAACGAGAAAAGTTCCGAAGCCACGAGGGGGTTCAAAGAAAGTTTGCGAGAATTTCCTACAACAACTTGAAACGATGTGTACAATAGATACAGTACGAAGCTGCGGATAGAAGAAGATATAGTCGCACAACCAAGGACTAAAGAAAGACCAGGTTCGAGACGCTCAGAATCAGAAATGAGGTCTGGTGAAAACAAGTATGAGCCATACATGGGACCTGCGGGGAAAGACTCTCGATTTAAACAGGAGAATGCATAATTTGATCCAAGATCAAGGAAAAAATACACGAGTACTTCATCTATGTTCAAAACGGAACGGGATGCCCGAAGCAGTGATTCTAGTATACAAGCAAGAATAGGGGATTATAACTTTAATATTAGCACTTCTGAATTGGTGGCTATTTTACGAGGTATAGGAGATAAGGTGCGATGGCCGAAAGAATTGAGACTAGATCCTAACAAAAGAAACCTAGATTTTTGGTGCGAGTTTCATAATGATCATGGAATAGAAAAATAGATTGCAGACTTTCGAAAGGATAGGTCAAACATTTATTGAAGCAAGGCTATCTTACTGATGATCTATTCAGTGAGAAAAGGAGACAATCATACATGAAGAACAGACAAGAACCCCCCAAACCTCTATCACCAAGGATAATAGTCAACGTCATAATCGGAGGAGATGAGGTCAATGGAGTAACATACACAACCGCAAAAAAGACATCAAAAGTTATTGTCACTCACGGAAAGCGAGTCCGCCAAGTCTTGGATGGCGACAAGATACATTTGACGATGCAGACGTGGACCACATGATGATTCCTCACAATGATACACTGGTAATATCTCTACTTATACATGATACTAATGTAAAACGAGTCTTGATTGATCCAGGTAGCTTAGTGAACACCATTTTACTGAGGGTGGTAAATGAAACTCAACCTAATGATAAGGTCATACCAAAATCATGGTGCTTGTCTGGATTTGATAATTTAAGCGTTATTACGAAAGGGGAAGTTGTACTTGCCATATTTGCAGAAGGGGTTATCAAAGAGACAGAGTTTTAGGTGATAAACGCAGACATGACCTATAATATAATCTTGGGAAGGCCATGTATTCATGATATGGATGTTGTCCCATCCACGTTGCATCAAGTTATCAAATTCCCTTCACAATGGGGAATCCGACAAATTCGCAGAGATCAACAAGCTTCACGAAGTATTAACTCGATGGTGATTGCAAACAGAGTAGCCAATTATGCAGATACAAAATAACAATTACATAATTCAGTTAAGAACACTGTTGTTCATACCTCAACTAAAAACGCATAAGGGCAGACAGATGTCGACTCAAGAAATGATGTGATTCAAGAGCCAGAAGAAAATGGGAACATTAAAACAACCACAGAAGAGCTCGAAGCTGTAATACTATTTGTCCACTGGCCAGATAGAAAATTTTACATCGGAGCAAATTTGAGCTCAGAGATGAAAGGTAAGTTAATTAAATTTTTTTACGTGCTAACGCAGATTGCTTTGCTTGGTTGCATTCAGATATGACAGGTATAACACTGGAGGTGATGACTCATGAGCTGAATGAGTATCTATTACACCCACCTGTCAAGCAAAAGAAAAGGAAGCAAGGGTCCTTCAAGAATCAAGTGATCCATGACGATGTACAAAAGCTTTTGAAAATTGGTTCAATACGAGAGGTAAGTATCCTGACTAGTTAGCTAATACCATTATGGTTCCAAAAAAGAATGGAAAATGGTGAGTTTGTGTAGATTATATTGATTTAAATAAGGCTTGTCCTAAAGATTCATTTCCTTTACCGCATATAGATCAATTAATTGATTGCACCGTAGGTTATCTTAAGTTATTTTGATGCATATCCAGGTTATAACCAGATAAAAATGGACCTTCTGGATGAGGAAAAAACTTCGTTTATCACAGACATTGGGACTTACTGTTATAAAGTTATGTCATATGACTTGAAAAATGCTGGATCCATATATAAAAGATTGGTGACTAAAATGTTTCAAGAACACCTGGGAAGAAGTCTACATCGATGATATATGTGTCAAGTCAACACAGGCGGGGGTTCATTTTCAACACTTGTACGAGGCCTTTGAGATTCTCCACAAGTACAATATGAAGTTAAACCCGAAAAAGTGCTCTTTTGGCGTGGCTTCAGGTAATCTTTTAGGTTTTCTTTTTTTTTTTTTGTAACAGAGGTATTGAAGCAAACCCCACAAAAATCAAAGCTATTGAAGAAATACAAGATATACTCACGAGCAATAAAGAAGTGCAGAGATTAACACACAGGATAACAACTCTAGGAAAATTTATATCAAAGTCATCAGAAAAAAGTTTTAGATTTTTTTAGTGTTGAAAAAGAAAAATCAGTTTGAATGGACCGACAAATACCAACAAGCTCTGAAGGACCTAAAGTCGTATCTATCGAATACGCCTATGTTACCAAACCAAAAGACGGTGAAAGGTTGCTCATTTATCTCGTTGTGTCAGAAGTAACGGTAAGTGCGGTATTGACACATGAATATAAAGGTGAACAATCCCCAATTTATTACATTAGTAATTCCTTATTAGATTCCCAGACACTACATCCACAGCTAGAAAAGCTTGCTTTAACTATAATTATGGCATCAAGAAAATTACAGCCTTACTTTCAGTGTCATCCTATTTCTATTATAACTGTTTTTCCTCTAAGGAACATATTGCATAAACAGGAATTATCAGGTCAATTAGCTAAGTGACAATAGAACCCAGTGAGTGTGATATCATATATCAGCCTAGAACTGCAATAAATCGCATGTGTTAGAAGATTTTGTAGAGGATTTTAGCACGAACTTAGTTCCTGAAGCGAAAAAAGAATTACAAGTGTTTACCGGAGCTAATCCAGGGACTTGAACCTTATTTGCTAACGGTTCCTCAATTGTTAAAAGGAGAAGGTTTGGGTATTGTTTTAATTCCACCCTCAGGTGAAGTCATAAGATATGCAATAAAATGTTATCCAGTTACTAACAATGATGCAGATGAAGCTGTGATTGCAGGCTTGGAACTGGCACGAGAACTTGGTATCAAATGAATTGTGATCAAAAGTGACTCACATCTGGTGATTAATCAAATACAGGGGATTTACGTGGCAAGAGAGACGTGAATGCTGCAATACCTCGAAAAGGTATGGGAATTGCTTAGACAATTTCAAACATGGAAATCCGTGCAAATACAAGGGAGGAAAATGCAGAAGCAGACGCATTGGAAAATCTCACGTCTGCCGCAGATCTACCAAATGTAGAAAATGCTATTGTGGTACATTTGTTTCGTTCAACACTTGATCGAACCGAGAGTCAGGTAAATTTCAATAATTTAACTTGGGATTGGAGAAACGAATTTGTGAACTTTTGAAGTATGGTATCATGCCCGAGGATAAGAAAAAAATCCTAATTGTTACGATTGAAATCTTCACAGTACTGCTGAATTCATGGAAATTTATATCGCAAAATGATCGGTGGACCTTTAGCACAGTGTCTTAGACCATCGCAAACAATATGTAATGAGAGAAATTCATGAGGGGCATTGTGGCAATCATGTCGAGGGAAGATCGTTGGTGAAGACATTAATAAAAGCATGATATTATTAGCCAAAAATGCAAGAAGAAGCAGAAAACGTTGTAGCCAGGTGTGATAAATGTCAACGATATGCCAATAACATGCATCGACCAGCGAAACTGTTATAGTCAGTTATATCACCATGGTCTTTCATGAAATAGGGCATGGACATCGTAGGACCTTTGCCTCAAGCTAAAGGAAAGGTATGATTTCTGTTAATTTTAAAGGATTATTTCTTAAAATGGATAGAAGTAGGTGCCTTTAAACAGGTGCGAGAAAAGGAAGTCATGTTTATCATTTGGATAAATATTATATGTCGATTTGGAGTTCCAAAGGAGACCTTATGTGACAATGGCCCGCAATTCATAGGCGCAAAATTCACCAAATTCTTTCACAAGTTGGCAGATTAAACGAATTACTTCGGCACCTTATCATCCAGCACCTAATTGGTAAGCTAAATCGACAAATAAGGTTATCATCAATAATTTAAAAAAGCGATTGGAAGAATCAAAAGGCAAATTGCCAGAAGTACTCCCAAGCACTAGGTACACGCATACCACTGAAGCAATAAATGAGGAAGAGTTACGGGTAAATTTTGATTTGATAGAAGAAAGGAGAGAAACACCATTAATTTGAATGGTGGCTCAAAAGAAGATGATTGAACGATATTATAACAGGAAAGCTAATTTGAGGTACTTCAAGATTGGGGACTTCGTCCTCAAAAAGGTGTTCCGGTCAACAAAAAGGGCTAACACGGGAAAGTTGAGTCCAAATTGGGAAGGCCCATATAGGATTAGAGGCACTGCTGAGAAAGGACCGCATGAGCTGTAAACCATGGACGGAAAGGTGTTACCATCAAATCGGAATGTAGTTCATTTGAAGAAGTATTACTTCAAAACGAGGATAATACCCACGGTTATGTATCACGCAAGTTCAATTTTATTTTATTCTTTTGAATTTTACTAATCATTTTAGATGATAGGCAAAAAGCTGTTCCGTACCAAATGATGATATTAGACCCGAAAGACGCACGAAATACTAAATTCTTCTTGGTAGGTAATAACGTTTCTGATGGAAAAAGGTTTATGCGGTAATCATCTAAAACAAAAATTACCTCCGAGTCCCGTTTGTATTTTTCCTTTCAAGAAAAGGACCAAAAGAAAGGAGTTGATCCAGTGTTCGAGATTTTATACTTTAATGCTCCAACATTTGGGGGACTATGCATATAGAAGGTTAGACAAGGAAAGAAGATGTATACTAAGGGTATAGTTCAGCCCGAATAAAAACCTTGAAGAAACCCTTGAAGACTTTCTCCACAAAAAAAAATTCAAAGGCGTTCAAACTCACAAAAAGGATGCAAGATATTCCCACGAGCTTTTAGGTTAAGGCCATAATTTTAGTCGCATAAATAAATAGTTAAATTTGTAAACCTGCTACAATAAAAGCAGTTATGAAAATGTTGTATGAACAGTTATGAAAATGAGGTACAAACTTACTTATTTGAGAATTCAAAATCAAACTGCATACTTTTTATTTCATATCTACTTCATGTTTCATATCTTTGCACCAACATGAAGATGATACATCATCTTCATTAATGTCGTTAACATAAAACGTCCCTCTATAATGAAAACACGTGCATATTGCAGTCACTGTCTATTAAAGCATTTCAAGTACAAGAATAAATCTCAAAAATTAAAGAGCACAAAGAATAATAAAGATATTTATATCATTACCTCGCCTCCACCCCCCCCCCCCCCCCCCCCCCAACAAAAAAAAGGGAGGTAAAACTTTCCAAAAATTGTCCAAAAAACACAAGGTAATTCCAACCAAAATCCAACAAACACACACTTTCAATAAAAAGTCGGGAAATGGGAGGGCTAAGGAGCATCATCAACCGGAGAAGAAGGATTGACTTGAGGAGAAGAGGGATGAACATCGGCTTCACTAGGAGCAAGCCCGTCTCCATCACCCTTAGAACCTTTGTCTTCAGGTGTGGAAATGATGCTACTGAGTGTGTTGTTTTTTTGGCTTTAGCATTCTCAGCGTTAAGGTCAAAACCTTCCTGGATGGATTCAGTTAAATTCTCGAGGCGGGTGTTCAAAAAATCCAGCTAACATCCAGTGATGACTTATCTTCAAAGGCTTCATAATCCTTCTTCCACTACTCGATCTCAGCTTTCAATTCTTCTTTTTCTGCCTCTGAGGCATCATAAGCGATCTTCAAAAGAGTGAGAGAACTTTCAAGGATCTAATATTTATTTGTAGAGGCACAGAGGTCTTCTTGAGCTTGGCTAAGAATTTGAACCAGATCACCCACGTAAACCTCTTTTGTTTAAGGAGCTCTTTCAAACTCCTTATCTCTTCAGTAGCCTTGGAATGTTGTTCAGCAAAGGAGGATTCCAATTTGTCCCTGTCTTTCTCAACTTGATTAGAAGAAACTTTTAAAACCGCTAACTCAGTGGAGACCCATCCTCAGTTGTTGTTCCAAAGCTCCCTTTTCCTCTGCGAGAACGTCCTTCTCCAACTGAAGACCTTCAAATTGTTCTCTCCAACTATCAGCCTCGGTGCGCAACTCAATTAATTGTTGGTATGTCCAAGAAATCCTTTACATAAGCTCAGAGCCTATCAAATTAATATACAAAAAGGCGGAAAAAGAGGAGTTACGAATGAGGAAAATGAAAGAAATAAATATAAGTAAATTTATACCTTTAGAGAAGAATGAATGATGCCATTTGTTAAAGTCAAAGAACTGTAACCTCCAACTTCTTCATTTCCACGGGTCCTAACAACGACTTCAGCCACACATCAACTTATCCATATTTTCCCAATAAATTTCCACCCTCAGGGACTTCAATTACAACTGTTTTCATATCTCGCCTGCTGCTAGAAGGCCCAACTTCTCTATGAGAAGCAACAATGGGAGTAACCATTGGGGAAATGATAGGCAAAAACACGTGGGGGGATTAACAGTGAGTAAAATCGGAAGGAAGCAAGTGGAAGTTATTCAGAAACAGGACCGAGGCCTTCCTCACTTCAATGCCATGGGAGAATAACCTTTCAATAGGACTAGAGGAGGGATTGGCTAAATTACTAGCGACTTCATTAGTCTAAAGGAACACTCTCTAGTTTATCAACGAGTCTAAAGGGTATTAAACTTGATGGGGGATCTTGAGAGACATGGGTTTCATCATCTGAAACCACGCGTCTTCTGACACGCGATTTTCTCACCAAGGAACCTTTCTCGGTATCCTTCTCATCATCAAACCCACAAGCTTTGGTAGTTTTTCTTTTGGAAGAAGAAGCACTCAAGATCCGCTCTTGAGAGGAACTTACAAAAAGCCTGGTTGTGGGAACAGATGTAGGGCTGATGTCACGAATGGCAAACCCTAATAAAAAGGGGGAGAAAAAAGTTATATATGAATAGTTAAATAGGGAAAGAAATCACGAGAATAAAAAGGTATCGTGAGTCTTCACTTTCCAACCAAATTTATGTGAAAGAAATTTTCAAGATCTTTTGTCCATGGGAGCAACAATTAACATATTTTCTATCCAAACACGGAATTCAGGATATTCTTCAAAAACTTCCATGGTTGCTGAAGAAATAAAAATACGATTATGAAGTGGAATTAAAGATATCAAATAAAGAAAAAGATAAAAAACACTTACGTGCAAAGTTTCATTTTTCTGGAAAAGGGCATACCAGCCACAATCACGGTCATCCTTAGGGCTGAGTAAAATCCTTTTACTCCTAGCCACAAGATAAAGACACCTTCATGAAACAGCTTGGGAAAGTAAAGATGAAGTAAATGACGGAAGGTAAAGGAGCGGAAACCAAATTCAACAAATAATGAAGGCATGCCACTGCCCTCCACACAATGGGATCGATTTGGCCAAGGAAAACATTAAAATAGCGATAGAACTCAATGATCACTGTGTCAATGGGAGGTTAAAACCCTAAAGTGAAAGGTAATTATAAACAAAAGAGAAGCCAGCATGGTAAGAAGTGATTCTTTGGTTGACACCCGGAATTAAAACTCAGAAATCTGGTTTCCAATGACATTCACTTCGAAAAAAAGAGAGAAGACCAGGAGTGATCAGAGTTGGGTAGTTGTTCAGCAGGGTTAAGGGAAGTTATAAAAGAAACTTGATTTTTTATGGCTTCACGATCTGATACAAAGAAAAACCCTTGAGGAACAATCTCAGAAACTGTAGGCTCATTCTGATCCTTGCTCTTAGAAGAAGATCTAGATCTGGAAGAAGATGGTTTGATGGAACTACTTTGGGAAGTAGAAATGATAGTAGATAAAGAACCAATATTGCGGAGTCTGCCACTCCTCCTACTTCTAGTAGGGGCGGTAGAAGGTGCAAGTTCGTAGACTATCACAACTTTGCAAGGGTCTGGTGATAAAGAAGACATGTTTAACGAAGAAAATGTAGAGGAATACTAAGGAATGTTAAGGAGATGAATGTAGAGAAGAAGGAGAAGGATTTCAAAAAAATAAGTGAGATGAATTATTTATAACGAGAGGCCACCGTCATCCAGGTTGATCATTATAAAGCGGCATAAATAGAACCGTCACTTCCTGACTGATGCAGCTGCAGAAAAACCCCAAAAATGTGCTAAGAAAGTGCAGAACCAGTCGAGGGAAGCCACGTGGCATGGCCATTAAATGGATGAGACATATGTCACATCTATTCTGAAAAGAGCATAATGTTACTCGAGAAATGGAGGCAAGGAATTCCCACCATAAATGCTTACCACTTCCCGAATATTCAGTTGAGAATATTCAGAAGTGTGGGGACTATCTGTATTAATGGAAAAAAGGGATGGCACGTGGACTATCATCAAGGTGATAGGGCATGGTACATGATCTATCAATATAGAAACAAGTGGGTTTCTTAATTAGAAGAGTTAAAGAATGCGGAAAAAGGCACGGGAGGAGCCTTCCGAGTTATATTGAGAAAAGAGTCGCACCTGACAGCTGTAAAAGACGAAACAGGAGCAGAATGAATAAATGTCATAAATAAGGTAAGACGCACAAACCTGTCATAAATAAGGAAGGGAAATTGATATGGTTATAGGAAATCTTTAGCCATAACTACTTCCGTTACAATTGTATATGGTAGCGGGAAATCAAAGCAATTAATGCCATTCCTGAGCTCGAATTAAGTAAGGAAACTGTTATAATTGTATACTCCTATATAAGGACTTGGACCTCATTTGTAATATCATCTGACTTTTATTGAAATTTATGCAATCATTCTTTACTTTATGCATAAGGTTCTAACCGCAATTTTGGGAGTGATTATCAATCTACTTCGTATTTTCTTTCTTTGTCAATTATTTCCATTATTTGCTTTATTCTTCAAATTATTAGGAAAGTGAAGTAAATCTTGGTCATCAGTAACCCAATTTTTTCTTGATATTGACTTTGATCGAAAAACCTATTTTGGGTTAAACAGCTGCAAATTGCCAATAAGGTTAGAGCTTATGTTGATATCAAAATTTTGAGGATACAAAGGCATGCTAACTTTAGATGTCGTAAATATGATTTCCCCTTGCTATTTTGCAAGCTTCCTAATTCCTATCTTGAATTGTTCTTGACAAAATATACGTTGTTACTTGATCACGCTCAACTATGTCTAATAAAAGACTAAACGGGCATTGCAAATATAATCCGGGGTA